>VZTZ01048624.1:0-13609 GCA_013400955.1 Drymodes brunneopygia | reverse complement strand
GGGCACAGCGGCTTGCAGTGTGCCTCGAGCAGATGCCGGTGGGGCCCCTGAGATTCTGGTGGTGATGCTCTGTCCGTTTTCTCCTTTCTCTCCTTTTCTCTTTTCTATCCCACTCCAGTCGGGACCATACCCTTTCTTTATCAATAAACAGTTCTCAGAGAGAATATTTGCCGTGTTTGTGCTTTATTTTCATCCGAGAAATCTATCAAAAAGGATCTTCCCCAACTCCCCTTACAGCGGGATGGGACAGCTCTGGAACAGCTGCAATACAGTGATGAGATCATTGTGTGGGGCAATACAGCAGAACAAGATTTTGAGAAAGGGGAGAAAATAGTCCAAATACTTCTGAAAGCCAGTTTTGCCATAAAACAAAGTAAGGTAAAGGGGCCAGCACAGTTTTTAGAAACAAAATGGCAAGATAGATGTCATCAGACCCTAATGGATACGATTAATAAAGTAATGGCTTTGTCATGATTCAGCATAATCTGTTTAGAAAGCACTCCTTTATTCGGTACTGGGAATGTGCTGGAGGTGTCCCTTTCCATTAGCACACTCACTTGGGCATTGTTCCCTTGGGTTTATACACATTGTAATATTCAAAGAATTCCCTAAGCCACGCCCAAAGTCTTTCCCCCTTGTTATATAATCTCAGAATTTCTTGGATTTTTGTGGAACAAGATTGTCATCTACTGTCTGTTGGTCAGAACTGCATTCTTTATTTTTGGGGTTCAGAGTGTTTTATACGATTCCAGCTTCTTCTTCATCATGTCCTCTGCTTGAACTTCCATGCCTGTGCATGCACTGTCCATCTGTGCTGACTTGTCCACCTCTTATCTTGGTGTCATGGGTTGACCTTAATTGAGGTTCCTGGTAAGGAAGGAAAGAGATCAGGCTGAGAAGTGACCTATCCAGTGAAAAAGTATTATGGTTTCCACCGCCAGAACTCATAAAAACAGGAGAGAATCTAGAGACTTCCTCTTTTCCTTTCCTGTTGCTGCCAGGGAAAGCCATTTCTCTGCTCTCTCTGGTAAGACTGGACCTTTCCCTTCCCTCCTCCCTCCCCCCTTGTGGGGGGAAGGGGTGCTTGGAGCTGTGGTGCAACTCAGCCTGGGAGAGGGCCAGGCTGGGCTCTCTGACTCAGACGCAGCTTGACTGGAATGCAACTGCCTCAGAAATTCCAACCGACCAGGGGCTGGGCTGGCCCCGCTAAGCCCCATTCGGCTCTCCCTCCCAGAGGAGCCAAGCTGGGAGGGCCCCGCTCTGTCACCCCAGGCCAGGCCAGCTTTGCAGAGCAAGGTCACTGAGACCCTGATCTGCTTCTGCTGCCACTGCTGCCCAGCTCAGACTCTAAACAGTGCGGTTGTGGCCGGCAGAGACCACGTGACCATTGCAGAGGCCTGAGAGAGAGAATAACCCTTTCAGTGCCCAGATGAAAACTGCAGATATCCATTCTCCCCTGTACAGAAGAGGGAAAAGAGTGGAGACACCTAAAGAAACATAACATAGAGACTTTGAGGTCAGTGAAGGAAGCAGAGCCGACGCCTAGAGAGAGGAGCATGAGGAGTTGCTTCAGTGTTGAAGTTGAAATTTCTTTTGTGAGGCCATAGTAAATAGACTGAGCTAATTCCCAGTAACGTATTTAGGTAATGGGGAGTTGGAAGTGTTCTAACTGCGGCCAGTGAACCAAGGCACCTGTGTAGAAATGAGGAGATATTGAAGTAATTGCTGCCTGGTGAGAAGCTTGAGCAGAAACAGAGAAGCTGTGATTTAATTCCTTGCCCCTGAAATGAAAGAAGATTTATGTTGCCAGCAATAGAAGAAGAGGATTTTCTTTCTGCTGCAGAAGAGCAGCTCATCTTTAAGAGTATACCCCATAAACCACAATAGCCCACTGTAGCTGTGGGAAGGCTACAGGCATGGGAGGAACTTCCACAGTACAAGCAGACTTTTTTCCATTCCCAGGTGGCTGCTTGTTGTGAGGCTGGAAACCATGAGAGAACTGTATTTCTTGTGAAGAAAGCATCATGGTACAGCAAGAGACGCTTCTCTCCCTAAATGAACTGAGAAAAGACTATTTTAGAGGTAGTAAACTGACTGAAAGTCGAAGTGTTGTTTTTTATGTTGACAGTGGGAAAGAGATGAAGAGGTGGGGGGAGGAAGGGTGTTCTGAGGGTTTTGTTCTGGTTCTTGTTTGATTTCTTCTTTTCGGTTTGTTAATAAACTTTCTTTATACTCTCTTAAGTTTGAGCCTGCTTTGCCCACTGCTAATCCTTATCTCACAGCAAAATTGAGTGAATTTTGGTAAGTGTGCTGGCATTTGGCCAGAGACTTGGATTGGCAAACTCAAACCACTACACTTGGTAACATAAGACTCATGCAATTAGCCTCAGCAATGCAAAACTTAAGTGTCTTTCATCTCAACAGATTTCTACTTATTTAGTGTTCTGAAGGTGTTAGGTCATTGTAATCAAGCCACAGCTAGCGAGGGTTGCTCATCTTCTCAGTCCCTTGCAATCAATGTTCTACCATGAGCTAATAGTCTAAATAGCAATTAAAACACAGCTATGAATGTCGGTTATATGGAAAAACTAAAGTATAGATAGAAAGTTACAAAGTTTAAGCAAAATCAAATAGGTAAAGCTAAAGTATAAAATGGAAGTTACAATGTTTAGGCAAACTACAAAAACAAGTAAAACAAGCTACTAAACTAGGCAAAAATACAAAATTCTTTGTTTAACTCCTTCTAGTCTCTTCCAACTAGCAAAAAGGAAACAACCTTTCTTAGGCATTGTGGGCTTTTGGAGAAAGTACATTCCAAATCACAGTCTGATTGGAAACCCTCTCCATCAAATGACCTGAAAGACGAAGGATTTTAAATGGGGACCTGAGCAGCAACAAGCCTTTGAACATATCAAGCAGGACATAGTTCATGCACTAGCCCTAGGGTCATTTTGGACAGGGCAAGATGTAAAAAATATGCTCTATACCGAAGATGGGGAGAATGGTCCTACCTGGAGCTTTTGGCAGAAACCACCAGGGAAGACATATGAAGGAGTTTGAGCTCCCTCGGAAGTGCTTGATAACAAAGCACAGCTATTCTTAGCACCCCAACTATCTGTGCCTGGCAGGATGTTCAGAGGGAGTGTGTCGCATTCCACTATAAGGGAATCGCGGGGCATTATTTTTTAACAGATTTATCGGACAAAAGAAAGCACAAGTGAGGCAAATATATCTGAGGACTATTTATAATGAAGGGCAAGTGTTCCTATCGAAGTGGGATAGAAAAGAGAGACAAAAAGGAAAATAGGGACAGAAAGCTACCACCAGAATCCTGGGGCACCCCGTTGGTGTCTGCTCAGTGGATGGAGTGTGTGTACTGCAAGCTGCGGCAAGACTGCGCATCTCTTGTGACAGGCTAAGCGCGATTTCCGACTGGAGACGGGCAGCCTGTTTCCCGCATCAGCGAACAACAGCTGAGGGCTGGCTGCTGTGGACTGTAGCCGGGAAACGTGGGAAGAGCAGTGGCTTGAGGTGGCTGCAAGCTGCAATGAGTGGCTGGAGGCTGTGGAAGTGTGCGCCCTGCAAGCCGTGACACCTGCGTGGCTCTTGTAGCAGGCTAGGCCTGACTTCCAACCAGCGGCAGGCGACATGTCTCCTCTGTCGGCGAATGACAGAGCACTAGGTAGGCAGCAGCCATGACAGCTGGGAGCAGGGTGCAGGCAGCAGCAGCGGTCAGTGGTGAAGCAGCAGAGCAAGTTTTTGAGGCCACAGGCTGTTTCAGGGAAGACAGGGAAGAAGCAGGATTGCAGGGAGGAAGAGAGCGGGAGGGGGTCAAACGAGCCTAACTTCCAGACAAGCCTCCCCCTCACAAGAAAATAAAACGGCAGGAACCAGTTATAGCACACCTAACTGGTTTTATGGGAAATTTTTCCCAGGCAGAAGGGGTTTTCTCACTCCTAAGGGGAGTCGCTTGCAGCCCTGATTGGCTGCCAGGTGAAGTCTCCCCAAAGACAGAGCTTCCCTCCATTTTTTCCTGGCTGCCTCCTGCTCGTGGCATGTGTTAAGGCTCTGTAGTAATTTTCCACCCCATGTCAGAAAATGGATTTATAGCATAAAATGTGGACAATGTTGAGGCACTGTGGAGAATAACTATCTCCGTCTGCGCAGACATAAGTGAGCAATCCAGGCTCTTTAGATGAGAAATAGGCCTCTGTGCAAGGTCATCTGAAAGCTGTGAGAAAGGGAAATGCAAAGACTGTAAATAATCCCCAGGTGTCTGAAGATTAACTTGGCAGAAGAAACTGTTATTGTAGCCTTCTGATACTAACTTAGTGCTCTAATTAGAGTAGAGAAAATCCCATGTGAAAACTTTTGTGTGAGAAAACACTGTGTGAACTGCAGAAGAAAAACTTATCATGTAACTTTATTTTTAGCACACTGTAGAATACAAGTATGCTTACTGCCTGAAATAAAATGGCTTCGCTTTGATCACATTGATCTGGCATGATGTCCCATCATTTTCCCCTCAAGGCACAAATAAAAATTAAATTGGTTCCCAACAGAGTGTCTCCTCTATACATCATGCAACTGCTGCTACATAAATTAAGTAGGTTTCACTAATCGTGCAATGAGCTCACATAGGAAACCCCAGTCATCCAGGAATCCTGGAAGTGATCATGGACGGACCAGAAGACAAAGATTTTTGGATGTCACCAGAGGAGGAGATGACATGCTGAAAATCTCCCACTGTATGATAAATTATCAGAAAGTGAGAAGCAGTATGCCTTGTTTACTGATAGATCCTGCCGTCTTGTGGGAAAGCATCAGAGATGAAAAGGAGCTGTATGGAATCCCCTATGAGAAGTCGCAGAAACTGCTGAAGGAGAAGGTGAAACAAACCACTTTGCAGAAGTGAAGGCCATCCAGCTGGCTTTAGACATTGCTGAATGAGAAAAGTGATAAATACTTTACCTCTATACTGATTCATGAATTGCTTGCAAATGCCCTGTGGGGGTGATTGCAGCAGTGGAAGCAGAATAACTGTCAGTGCAGAGATAAATCCATCTGGGCTGCTGCCCTGTGGCAAGATATTGCTGCCCTGGTGGAGAACCTGGTTGTGAAGGTACGTCATGTAGATGCTCATGTACCCAAAAGTCAGGCTACCGAAGAACATCAGAAGAACCAGAAGGTGGATCAGGCTGCTAAGAATCAAGTCACTCAGGGGAATCTAGACTGGTAACATAAGGGTGAATTATTTCCATCCCAATGGTCCCATGACACTTCAGTCCATCAAGGAGATGCAACATATAAATGGGCTAGTGACTAGGGGTTGGACTTATCCATGAACACTATCACACAGGTTATCCCTGAATGTGAAATGGGCTGCAATTGAGCGAGCCAAGTGGTTAAAGCTTCTCTGGTAAGTAGGACAATGGCTGAAATATAAATATGGGGATGCCTGGCAGATTGACTATATCACACTCCCTCAAATCTGTGATAGCAAGCACCATGTGTTCACAATGGTGGAAGCAACCACCAGATGGCTGGAAACAAATCCTGTACCCCATGCCACCACTCAGAATACTATCCTGGGCTTTGAAAAGCAAGTCTTATGGTGACATGGCACCCCAGGAAGAATTGAATCAGATCACAGAACTAATTTCTGGAATAACCTCATTGTGCTTGTTTTAACAGTAGCAGGAAATTAAACTCCAAATAAGCCACTCCTCTTTCCCTGCCCCTTCTGGTAAGGGAGGGACAAAAAAGGAAGGACTATAGGTTGAGATAACAATTTACTAAAAGCACAAAGCAATGGAAAAAGGTGCACACAATAACAACAGCAATATTGATTGCAAAAGTATGCAAAAAAGAGAAGGTGTTTTACCCACAAAAAAGTATTCATCACTGAAAACAAAAACAAGATGGTGGATATTTCCTGCAGGTCATATCCATGTGTTTTCCCCAGACAAAGGCAACATGTCGACCATTCTTGCATTCCGCACCACGTGGTATTCAGGAACAAAGGCAATATGGTGAGGGAGCTCTCACTGCTAATGTTTCCTGATCCCAGCACGAGATAACGAAAAACAGTGACAAGACAAACCCCCTCAGAAGCTAGGGCATCTGAGTAGGGGTCACGCTGCTGCTCCGCACAGCTCAGTTCCATGCAGGTGCTTGTGCTGCCATTTCTAACACTCTGCTGCCCTGTGGGGTTGCCCTGTGGGGTCGCCCTGTGGATCGCTGCTGCTTTTCCTACCACTCCACCATGCTCCTTTTGGCTCGGCTCAGCTGGACTCTACTGGGTTGGGGTCACATCTGATGCCAGTCCATTCCCTGCTGGCAACTTCCCTGCTGGCGCTGTCCTTTCAGCACTACGGTCGATCACGTTTTCACTGCTGTCCCTTTCAGGACCAAAAGTCTGTAGTCACAATCCAGAGAGAACGGGAGGGGGGACCGGCGGGATGGCAGAGGGACTGACTCTGCAGGGTTTGATGCCGGCACCTTCCCAGAGCAAGGCAAAATGGCCAACTTCTGGTAAGGGCGCCCCAGCGCTTACTGCTGAAACCATGCCCCCCAACAATTATATCAGTAGTATAGAATAACAACTTGGTCACACCCACAAAGTGCTAAACTCCGCCCCCTCTCTGTAACCGGGACACTCATAGACATTCAGGCCAAAGAACATAAAACTGTAGAATCATATAATGGCCTGGGTTGGAAGAGATCTTAAAGATCATATAGTTCTAACGCCCTTACCGTGGGCAGGGACACCTTTCACTACACCAGGTTACTCAAAGTTACATCGCACCTGGCCATGAACACTTCCAGGGATGGGGCACCCACAACTTCTCTGGGCAGCCTGTTCCAATGCCTCACCACTCTCACAGGGAAGAATTTTTTCCTAATGTCTGATCTAAACCTACTCTAAGTTTGAAGCTGTTCCCCTNAAATGGTATTCACCTGGGGAGGGGTGGCTTTTGTGGACATTTTTCCATATCTGCCCCTGGAGGCCTCCAATAAAGATCCACCTTTATATTACCTCCTATACTAATATTATCTTGAAAGTGTGTTGCTTCATTTCTAGGTTGAAAAAGGCATCTCCTTCAGGTACCAAAAGGCCGCAATAAAGTCACCCCTGTGCCTTCTCTTCCCCAGGCTGAACAATCCCAATTCTTTCAGCCTTTCCTCATAGGAGAGGTGCTATCCCTCTACTCATCTTGGTGGCCCTCCTCCAGACTCTCTCCAACAGGCTGTTGTCCTTCCTGTGCTGGGGACCCCAGAGCTGGATACAGTACTCCAGCTGGGGTCTCACCAGAGCAGAGTAGAGAGGGTCCTGCAGAGGTGGGGCAGAACTGTTCTGAGCCAACTTCCTTCTCCTCCTTGAGACTCATGCTCAGTCTTCCCCCTCAACTCTCTTCCTAGAGAAGAGCTCAAAGGGCTGGCTGTGCATACATGAACAAAATGGCCCAAAAAATCTAGTTTATACAAGAGGCTGCACCAGATTAATTATAAAAGGAAGCAGATGGAGCCCCCTTTCTCTCTTTCCTTTCTCTATTCTATACCACCTCATGTCATTACTGGAGGAAGGGGGAAGGGGGTATCTTCTGGGGAGGGGTCCCTTCTGGGTTGATGTAGCATGGCAGAGGGAGGGGCCAGGTATTGTTGTTTCCATGTAAATAGTTCACCTTTTTCTTGTACTTTCATTAGTATTGTTGCTGTTACTGTTAATTTTCTTATCTCATTGCTGTTTCCAGTAAATTGTTCTTAACCTGTGATTTTTACCTTTTGTGTCTCCAATTCTCCTCTCCAGTGCACTGCAGGGAAAGGGGAGGGGGGGAGTGAACAAGCAGCACTTGGTTTCAGTGGGAGCACTAAATTCGGGGGTACCATTGCTAAACCATGACAAGCATATAAACTGGGGGAAAGCTGGCTGGGGGCAGCTGCTCAGGGACTGGCTGAGCATAAGTCAGCAGGTGGTAGGCAATTGCATTGTGCATTGCTTGTTTCACAGAATCACAGAATGGGTCAAGTTGGAAGGGACCAGAGTGGGTCATCTGGTCCAACCTCCCTGCTCAAGCAGGGTCATTCCAAAGCACGCGGCACAGGACTGCATCCAGGTGGTTCTTGAGTATCTCCAGTGAGAGAGACTCCAAAACCTCTCTGAGCAATCTGTTCCAGTGCTCAATCACCTGCACACCCATGGAGTGGTGCTTAGTTGCTGAGTGGTCTAAACCACGATGTTCACCTAAGTGCAGAAAATTTTTCCATAAACCAACATCATATAATCTCAGACAAACTAGTTGTTTCTTTTTTACAGTAGTAATAAGAATACATTGATGTTTCATCAGAAAAGCCCAGAGCAATTTAGAAGCAATTGCATCTCATAAAATTGCTGAGAAATGTATTTTTTCACTAGTACAAATTCTCAAACTAAAAGTCTTGAAGAGCTTTAAGGGACTTTTCCACTATAACCAAATAAGACAGGAGAAAAACTCAGTAGTGCTGAGTGCTCATAGGAGTTTACTCCAGTTATCAGACAATGCTTGTGTTGCAATGGCATATGTTTCTATATTGCTGTATAGTAAAAAGAAACACTGGAGTTGATTCTTATTATTTTTGCTGGGTAACTTTGAAGTTCAAAAATGGTTTTAATCTCAGCTATTTTTGAGGCAGGTATGGGCACACAATCTCCCCAGTTCTGTAACTGTGATCTCTTTCATATCCTAAAGAAATGCAAGAAGTTGTAGGTAAAGAAATGTTTATAGAATCATATACAGATGTCTATAACCCAACTCTAAAAAAAATTCAATCTCACCTCTTGCACACTTTCTCAATCAATTTGCCAGCTTCTTGTTCCAACATATTGTTAACAGTTTGTCAATGCCACAGCAGTTGCCTTATTCTTTACTTCCACCTCTCACTGAATCATCGATTTGGAAAATATTTGCTTTAAGTTCTTCCTTTCTATTGAATAGTGTCTTCTTGGTCTCAGAGGACGATGTTAAATTAAAAAAGAGTAAGAGTCAAGTAAAGTACTTGAACTCACTTGTTCTTAAGTTTATACAAATCCTAACAGCTCTATAAATACAGAAAGACCTCATATTTTTAATAAAAGAAATCATACTAACTTTTAAATTAATTAACTCTTTAGTCCTACTATTTTCCATGTGGCTCAACAATTCTAGAATTAAAGGCATCATAGTGGAAAAATGGAAGATTTCCTGAAGACACCTTTTACAAGTTGTTTTGCTGGTGGGCAGGGTCAGCACAAAAGACACAGATACCAGCTTAAGGAATAAGTGTAATTTACTATAATGCAAAACTGCAAAGAACTACAAAAGGATAAACTAAGCAATATACCTAATCCTTACTACAAAAGAATGCCTATAGTGACAAGAAAGATACATCACCAGTTACCCTAATACTTTAGCATCATCCAGGTCCGCACAAGCTGGGGAATCCTGTAGGTGCATCCACCTACAGGCAACAAGGCTTCTGACTTTGCTGTGAGAGGACCCCGTTTTTACGCTGTTGAATAAACAAGCTACCATAATGTCTAGTGTGGGAACATCTGGTTTCATTCTCCTATTGAATTTCTCCCAAAGCCTGGCCAGGGCTCAAGGAAGAACCAAGGGAGTTGTCTGATCCTACATCCCCAAAAAAGGCCAGATGTGGCTTTCTCTGGTTTCTAAATACAGAAAGGTAAATACGTGTTTTGCCAATGAGTGGATACATATATCATATTGCTAATAATACTTCATTAATGAGTGGATACATATAACACGTGGTAGGAAGGTTCATCTAGAGGTCAACTTTGGCTCAGGGCCTGTTGTTCAGGGCTTAGTACTTCACAAGTTCCTCCAATTTTCTATTTCTGTGCTTCAGGGACTCTCGAACCCATAGTTCACATTAGGCTACTTTTGACTATTGTTACCAAAAATTTGGTAAAATAAAAAAACTTCCTTAACACAAATGTAGCATTAAGAAGCAGGCATTCTTTATTTGGCCGGATGCATGAGGGGATAGCTCCTCCCAAAGCTATGCATACTGGATACAGGAAAGTTTCTGTTTATATACTGTATTTTGCATACACATTCATTGATTTTCCCAGACTAAACATACATATGATAATCATTTCCCTGAAAGCATTAACATATTTTCCCTCCCCTTTATGCATGCATTCTTCTGTCCTGGGGGTCTCTCTGGTGGTCCCTAGTGGTCCAGGTGACCTGGCTGAGTTGGCAGGACACTGAGGCTGGTGAACTTCCAGTTCTCCTTCTTACACAATGGGCATTGTGCAGTTCCATAGGTCAGTAGTTTTGGAGAACAAGCATTGTGTTAACTCACCAGGTGTAGGCCATTTATCATCTGGTAACACTATCATCTACTAATTTTCAGTAGATAACTGCAGTTTTTCCTGATGTACAATCTTGCTTTGACCTGTATGGCTTAGGATTTTTTTCCTTTTCCATGTAATTTATCTATGTTGCACTCCCACTTTGGTCCCAAAATTATTTGCGGTCTCTCTTATAAGTACGCTTACACAGCTAACACCAAAGCCTCTCAATATTTTTAGGATATTAAAGAGCCTCTGTTGTTAAAAACGACAGTATGATTAAGTAATATGAATTGGGTCTGACTGGGGTAAAGCTCACAGCCCTTACAGTGCTGTGCTTTGTATTGGTAGCTGGTGTTGATAACAGATCAGGGTTTTGGCTACTGCCAAGCAGTGCTGTCCCTCTGACATTTCTTCCCCCACCAAAAGGGATGGGGTGGGCAAGATCCTGGGAGGGGACACAATCAGGCCAGCTGACCCCAGTCAGCCAAAGGGATATTCCATACCATATGATGTCAGCTCAGATATATAAGGGAAAGAAGAGAGGAGGAGGAGGGAGGCATCCAGTAGTCTTCCATGTTTGCCTTCCTGAGCAACAACACGTGCTGAAACCCTGCTTCCCAGAAAGTGTCCGGACATCGCAATGTATATCGGCACATAGCATCTCAGACAATCCAGGAATTCAGATGGTGACTCAGAAGGACCCTGCTTAACTTCATGTAACTCTGACCAATTTATGGGTTTGGGAATGGCTCTCTCCATACCTTTTACGATCCATTCTTGATAGTCTTTTGATTTCTGCATTTCTGCTGTTCTGTCTATCTGCCAGTTTGTATAATAATCATCTGCTAAATTCCCTGCTGTTGTTAAAATCAATTGCTTCTCAGATTCCATCATAACATCTAACAACAATTACATGTGACTCCAGTCTGGGTTATGTTGTTTTATTATAAACTGTAGGTGTTTAGCAGTGCCCATCGGATCACTCCGATAATTTTTAGCAACTTTTTCCCGTGCCTCCAGGTCAAATGTAGACTTTAACTAACTTCCTTTCTCTCTTTGGTCCCACTGCCTCCCGTAAAGGTGCCTGTAACACGTTTTCTGGTCCGAGATGAGACAGGACTGTCTGAAGGAGAGGGAGCTGGAGTTGGAGATGGTGTTCCTTCTGAGTCACCCTCCTCCTCCTGCCTTCTCCTAGGGGGAGGCTTGAGCAAACAATAGGTTCATTCTTGTTCCTGTGCCACCGTTTGATGAACTTTGTCAGGTTTTGTACATCTCTGGCCTATACTGCGCGTCAAACAACACTGTTTCATTTTTCTCTTGTCATTTCTATTTTCTTTTTCAAGGGCTAACACCATGGGGTCAGAGGGAGGCCCGATCCCACAATCTCTTTGCCATTTGGGGTAATTCCAGAGGAAAAAAAAAAAAGTTTGGCATAAGAAACCTCTTCCCGTTTTCCTTCTCGTCTCAAAAACAACATTAGCTGCAGCAGGGTATTATAATCTAAAGTCACATTAAGTGGCCACTTTGCTCCGTCTTCCAGTTTATACAAAGGCCACCATTGGTTACAGTATTTAACTAGAGTTCCCTTATTTTCAGAGCCTCCAATTCCTACAATTTCTTTCCAGTGTACTAAAACACATCCTAGTGGGCTGGCTCTAGGGATATCCTTGCCCTGGCCAGTCCCCATCTTCTCCTTAAGTGTCTTTTATCCACTTCCGGTCACCTGTGTAGTATATTAACCACTCTTTATATACCTTCCTTGCCCTTTTTTTTCACTTTTTTTTTATCTTACCAAATTTCTTCTAACAAAATGTTGCAAATTCCTTCAAATTTTCTTCAAGCACTATTCAATTTCTGGGGATACAATGTTCGTGTACTAAAATCCCCAAATTTTTACAACTTCACAGAATACTAAAATCTGGAGCTATAATCCTAAAATACAGCCACCAGGGAAGGGAATGTGTTACAGCTCCCTTATACTCATTTCTCTTTAATTTTCTTTTCCCCAGTATTCCTTCCACACTATTCTTGTGGAGTCAGATAGTTCTTTCCACACACCACTGCTAAAATATCTGCACTATCAATCTTTGCTTTATTTGCCTGCCAGTCATCTCTAATAAGAGCTCCACTCCATGTTTCTCTCTCGTGACAAAGAGCACGTATTTCACCTTTTACACAAAGCAGACACCACCTCATAGGCTTGTCAGATGGACGGCTATTCTGACAATATCGCTCTCTCTGACACCTAGCACACTTACAAAGCATCCAAGCGACACAGGGCTCTTTATGGTTACAATGTGGAACTGCCTCCCGCTTAATAACTGCCTTAAGCAAGTAAACTACAAACACACAAACACACACACATTAGATATCACTGTCCACATTTAAACAAACAACAATACACCTGGAGACCCTCACACAAACACTCAAACAAATAATAAAGCTTACCTTCGTTTTTCCGTTTTTCCCTGATTTAAACTTCACCGTTAGTCGGTTGGTTTCTGGCTTCTCGCCTAGCCAAGTTGCTTGCAAGCCCTGCAAGCAGCCCTGCCACAGCCCCTCTGGCTGGGCAGTTCCACACGCCTGCCTGCCTGCCGGCCCCTGCCGGCCCTCCCCGGCATACTGTTTTATCCGCAGTTCCAGCAGGCTCTTGCCTACCCCTGAAGTGAGCAGACCGAGAAGTGGAGTTCCTCCAGGGAATGTCCCAGGGCGTGCCTAGGACGTCCACTTCTCGCCTGATCCTGCAGCCAGGCAGAGTTTTCCTCCTGGCTGGCTTGCCAGAATGAGGCGTGGAAAAGACCCCACAACTTGGTAGTTATAGGGTAGGTATGTTTTAATACGGTGCTGGGTGCAAAGGGGATCACTTCTCCAAAAACTTGTGTGCTGTCAGTGGCTCTCAGCTTGGTATATATTAGGTTACAGGTTACATATGCATTAGATTACACAATACATTCATACATATTCACTACCTATCTCCGCTTCATATTATAATGAGTTCAAAAGTCATTTCCATATGCTCGCGCCTGCTCAGTGCCTCCTAGTGGTCGTGGGCTGGGGTCTCTGGGATGAAGTAACGAGTCTTCCTGGGGTCACCTTGCCTCCTTGCACATACTCTCTGAGATCCTGGCCCGACTCCCAACCTTAGAGCTGGCCGAAACCAGTTTCAGGATCCAAAAGCAGGATCTTTGGTCACGGTC
Organism: Drymodes brunneopygia; assembly: GCA_013400955.1. Taxonomy (NCBI): domain Eukaryota; kingdom Metazoa; phylum Chordata; class Aves; order Passeriformes; family Petroicidae; genus Drymodes; species Drymodes brunneopygia. The sequence continues at coordinate 73 of VZTZ01048624.1, read as the reverse complement.
TTCTTCCTCTCATCAGTGGCCTGCATCCTCCCATACATCATTATTTTCTACTTGGCAAGCACGAGCAAACGGT
>VZTZ01048614.1:220217-232640 GCA_013400955.1 Drymodes brunneopygia | reverse complement strand
CCCCCCCCTTCATTTCCAAGCTCTACCTCCTTCCCTGCAGCAGCACAGGACAATTGAGAATGGGGTTTATGGTCAGTTCAACACATGTTGTCCCTACTGCTGCTCAGGGAGAGGACTCTTTTCCCTGCTCCAGGATGGGGTCCCTCTCGTGAGAGACAATCCTCCATGAATTACTCCAGTGTGAGTTCATTCCACAGGCAACAGTTCTCCATGAACTACTGGAACATGGGTCACTCTTCCATGGGGTACAGTCCTTCAGGCAAAGCCTGCTCCAGTGTGTGTCCCCCACAGGGTCAGAAGTCCTACCAGGAAACCTGATCCAGCATGGGATCATCTCCCCATTGGTCTGCATGCTTAAGCCAGGAGCCTGCTTAAGCATGGGGCTTCTGTGGTTTCACATCCCTCTCTCAGGCAACCTCCTGCTCTGGCATGGGTCTCCTCCATGGACTGCAGGTGGATCTCTGCATCCCTGTGGATCTCCATGGGCTACAAGGGCACAGTTGTCTCATCATGAGCTGCACCATGGGCCAGGTTATCTCAGCTCTGATGCCTAAGGCACCTCCTCTCCCTCCTTCTCCAGTGACCTTGGTGTCTGTAAGGTTGTTTCTCTCACATATCCTCACCTCGCCCTTCTCCGGCCCCAATTACATCTGTGAAATAACTTTTTTTTCTTCTTCTTAAATATGCTGCAACAGAGGTGTCACAATCATTTCCAGTGGGCTCAGCCTTGGGCAGCAGCACATGCATCTTGGAGCCAGCTGGCATTGGCTCTGCTGGACATGGAGGAAGCTTCTGGCAGCTTTACACAGAAGCCATCCCTGTAGTCCCCCAGCTACAAAAACCTGACCATGCAAACCCAATGCAATTACACATACCTCTTCTACTTCATATTTTGGGAGCAGGGGAGTGTGTTTGGGTTCTTTTTAAAAACTTACATGAAATTAAATAAATAATACGTTACAATATATTGCAATTGCAAACCTATTTTAAAAGAAATCAATCAGACAATCCTCACCACTAGCTGTGATAAAAGTAGGTGTTTTGACACTGAAATTCATCAAGGCCTGGGACATCTAATTTCTCTCTGTCTCTAAAAATAGCCTTAAATTAACTCGAGTTCATGTATAGACTTCAGGGTTGATGAGATTGTACCTTTATATATACCCAGAAGAAACCTAACTTTTATAGAGAGAAGGAACCTAAATTTGCTGCAACCTGGCAACTAGTTTCATGGCCATGCCACTACAGTTGCTTCTGTTTGCAGAATGTACTCTACGCTGTTTCCCAGTAAGCCAGTAAATAAAATGTTTCATGATCTGAAGGTCTCTTAGATACCAGGCGGTAAAAATCTTTTTCAGCTTTCACATATTAAGAGAATCTAGATGGCAGCAGACATCTGGAATAATGGTAAAATACATTAAAATGGTCATAAAGCCCAGGAGAGAAATGTGATGAGCCCTGTTTTAAAATCCTAGTAGTCAGTCATCTATGAGAAAAATCTTAAATGTGAGTAGCACAGTTATCTAGCTTTTATGCCAACCCAGTTAATTTTTTTCCCTCCATCCACTCTCAGTCTTTCTGTGGTATTGGCAGATCTAATGCAAGTTCAGAATCTCGTAGAGGACAGAGCCATGTATTATACATGAGAGCAAAGTACTGTTCTCTTGAAAGGGAAATAAGGAACCACATAGTCTCATAATAATCTGGCTAATCTAGATAAGTGGAGATTTTGGATGGATGCGTCTTCTACATGATTATTCAAGAATTTTGTTGAATAAAACTGTCATGGGGATATTTCATGTTTAAAGCAAAAAAAGTAATTTTTATTTGTTTGTCCTTAACTGAAAATCTGCTAATCAGATTTTTTAAAATTTGACTATTAAAAAATCAACTTAGAATCTAAATGTTAGACTGGGTCATTAACACTAATAAATATCCTGACACAAGACAAATAGTTATTTTAGCTATGCAAAAATATAGTTCAAGTTTTTTCTGCCTGTTTTAGCTCTACAGGGGACATATTTATGAAGAAGGAACTGAAGCTAGGACAGGTCCTCCAATAGTTTTAATTAATGGATTTGAGTGGACTTCAGTTACAGCTGATTTTGGTAAATTATGAAAGTATGCTCTAAAGAAGCATATCCTTTAAGACAATATAATTTTTCACAGAGTCACCATATTAACAACCATCAAACAGCAATACAAAATTCAATCTAGCTGTTGTACTTTTCTAGGAAAAGGTTACTAACATAACCTAGCTCTGTGAGATGCTGTATCTGCTTTTGCTCAGGACTATAAAAACTGTAACAAACTATACTGTATTAATGCCTGTGCCATTTGTGCTCCTTTAACAGGACTTTAAAATTCAATACACACCACTGGATCACTCTTGTTCTCTTTCTCTCTCTCTCTCTCCCCTTTCCAAGGCAAAACTTTTCTCATACTCTCCTTTAGAGGAATAGCCCAACCACAAATATCAAATGCTTTTAGACTTTCACACACTAGATAGAGGGTGCAGAGGCATAAGATGTGTGCAAAGCTTTTCTCTGTTACAAAGCCTGAGGTGAGACTATTCTACCCACGGGCTTTTATGTCTCTCTTCCCATTGTATTTGGAAACCACCTGGCAGATTCATACAGCCTACAGTTATGCTGCATCCAGTTCTTACATTTGACTGATACACCTTCAGAAAGTCTTTCTTTGGTGCTCACTATCTCATGCAGAGAATCTGAGTGATTCTAAGTTGCAGGCAACAGATAGCTATGAAATCCAGTTTTAAGACAAGTGAAAGATGAATATTCATCAAGGGAGCTGCTGATTGAACAGTTCTTAAATCAGTCCAAATCTTTTAAATCATTGCATTAAATCCCACTGATTCAGAATGTAAAAAGTAATTTCAAAATGACTGTTACAAAATAATTTTTTCTTCATGACTGGTTTAAAAGCTGCTGGCAAGATAATTTCAAATGGCAGAATGGCACTTGTGGAATAGCACAAGTGCAAGGTTGAAAGGATGATGAGCAAACAGCTATTTCAGTCATCATCTAGCCCCACTTGCGTTTTACATTGCTAGGTAGAGTGCAAGTCATCAGTTCTTTGATTTAAATGCTTTAGGATTACAGGTAATCCTTCCAAATTCAGCTTTAGTAGCTCAAACACTTCATATTTTTGAGGGCCATAGTATGTCATGGGAAATATTTTCAAAAGTGCCTAAGTTTAGTGTTTGTAGACTATTTTTCCTCCTCAATGGTTGTATGTATGTGTTTCTACTCTAATGCAGAAAACAGAGGTGAATGTGCATGTTCGCCATTGCTTAATTTCCTGTACAATTTGGTAGTCAATGCACAGCACTGTATTTCAGCTGAGAAGACCTGCTGCGGGAAGGAAAATGTGTTGATAGAGATAAATGAAAGGGTCAAAGTTTCTAGTCCAGAAATCAGTGATAGAGGCAGCGATATCTGAGACAGATATCAATAATCAAGTCCAAGCTGTGTGACATGAAATTGAATGAGAAAACAACATTCAGAGAAGGGGAAGCAACTCAAGATGGAGACTGGATGCTGGATGCTAAGGAAATCACTGTCTGAAAAAGAGTTACAATTTGCCATCCATGTGCATGAGATATATTTTAAAATAAAATAGAAAATGTGCCTTGTTTATGTAAATTTTTATAAGTGTTTGTTAAAGCAATAACAAAAAAAAAGGTCACTCCTCAGCATTTCAAAAAAGTAGAAAAGAAACATGCATGCGTAGACCAGCAACTTTGCAGTCTTGTGTTGTAGTGACGGTCACTTGTAATGTGAAAAGCTTTGATTGTCTTCCCTTTATAAACACTTCAAATTAGTTCTGACCTGTATGTTCTCAATAGTCTTTCAAGCAGAAGTACAGAGTTTCTGACTGAAAGAAAAGGTATTCAGGTATGTACCTTACTTAAAATACTTATTTTGAATACTCTAGAGGATTTCAGGACATTTCAGTAAACATTTCTGGACTTATGCATGTAAATTCACAAATTTTTTAAGTTTTAGCACTTCATTTTATTTGCAAATGCCTATGAATTCAATAAACAACAAGGATTTTTCTGTTAGTTACTTGTGTTTATTGCTTTCCAGTGCAGGAAAAAAATGTACAGAAAATATTCAGACAAAATGTCTCTAATTAGAAAATACAAGTGTCTACAGGCTGTTAGGATCTTTACATTTCATCTAAACCCTTGCCATTCAAGGCAGGAGAACTGACTGCTTAGTCTATTCCAGTCTTTTTTCCTTTTCTTTGTGTAAGCCCTTGAAAAGTTTATTGCATTTCAGTTTAAGAGGGAGGTTGAAGGGGATTAAATCTGAAATTTTAAATCTTCCATGAAACACCTTTCCATCTTTCTTACCCTAAAAGTGAATCTTTTTCACTTTAATTTCTGATTTCAAAATGGATGTAGTTGGAGAGCTGTTTGGATGAGATATTGGGAATGGAAAGAAACGAACACTTTCAACCCCTTTCAATGTGGTGAAATCTCACAGCTCAAGGACCTTCTCTGAAAGAAAGCAGCAAGAACCTGGTAGAATAATTTTACCTTAACTGAAAAAATCTCTGAGATATTTGGAAGTGAGACTTGAAATGAGATATTTCACTTCTTGGTCTATTATTTAATTTGAAGCCAAACTTCTTTTTTTTTCCCTTCTTTTTATGCACACTAGAATGCATTACACTCATTCCAATGCAAACCATAACAAACATCACCTTCAAGAAAGTTACATTTCTTAGAGAAAAGGGAGAGCTTTACAGAGAACCTTGGAATCCTTAAGGCTGGAAAAGACCATCAAGTCCAACCTTTGATTGCAAAGCACCTCATCAATTAACCATTCCACTATGTGCCATGCTGTTTCCTGAACACTTCCCCAATGGTGATTCCACCACCTCCCTGGGCAGTGTGCTCCAACGCTTAACCATTCTTTCTGTGAAGAAATTCTGCTTAATGTCCAACCTGAACCTCTCCTGGTGCAGCTTGAGGCCATGTCCTCTCATTCTGTCACTTGTTTTCTGGGAAGAGTATCTGACAGCCAGCTGACTACAACCTCTATTGTGGGTAGAGTGGGAGCTCTAGACAAGCTAGACAAGCTTCTAGAGAAGCCCTCCTGTTGAGTCACAAGGTACAGAAAAGGACCCCCTTGCTTTCTGAACTCATCCTCAGAGAGAGGAGTCTAGATCTGGCTGGATCCAGTCCTAACCCCAGACTTCGTCAACTGTTTAAGTTTTACAACTTTGTCTCCCAGGTTTTAATGATGGCAAATCAGATATGTTTATAAAAAATGATTAGATAAAAAGAACTTAATTATTTACTACACAGCATAAAAGCTAAAGCTACTATTACAGAATAAGATGGTGTGGTGCACAGTATCAAAGCAACATTAAAGCAATTATATTAAAGCTAGCAAAAAGAAACAATTATTAGAGAGTGATGTATCTCACCCATACCAACAATCATGGAAAAATATCTTTCTCTTAACTTTGAGGAGTGCTCTTGGTGGCCATCCCCAAAACCCAAGGGAGGAATCTCCACACACCCCAAAAAGAAATGCTAGAAAAATCTACTCTGTGGAGAGTGGAAATTCACAGTGTAAAGGGGTTGACTACCAGTCATGTGCCTCCAGGTCAGTTTAGTACCTTATCTGCCAAATCTTTGCCTCATCACAGGGATATTGATTTGCCAGATGGATTTTAGTATAATTCAACACCAAAAACAAGACTGTGATACTCCTCTCAGCCCACCGCTGATCGTCTTGCAAATAAGGCATTGTTCGTGTTGCTTGACCACATTCCAAGCAGATCATTCTGCTACAATCCCCTTTCAGGTAGTTGTAAAGTGTGATAAGGTCTCCCCTGAGGCTTCTCTTCTCCCCATCAACTGCTGCCTTTGGATCTATACAAAAATGTACAAATAAAAGTAACCTTTTTTTATTTTCTTGCTTTTTAGTCCTACATGAACTAAAAATAAGCAATTGCAATGCAAGTAATCCTAAACTACTAGATCATGCCCACCAATGCTTTGGCTTCACTGCCAAACCTATCAAAAAGTCGACACTGATGAGGAGTGTGCTGACTCGTGGTGGAATAAAAATTAGCAGTAGTCAGTGGCAAAATGCTCTCAAGAATACACAACACAATTTTCAAATGAAATAGCTTGCTTTTCTCCATTTTTTGCTTTTTATTCCTTATCCAAAAGATAAATGACCTTGCTGTCAGAGCAATGAAAAAAGAAAAATGAAATCAGTGGCATGCAGTACAGCTCTGTGTGCCCTGTTTCCTAATATACTCAGACATAAAACTAGTAAACTTCTGAAAAATGACAAAGTTGGGCTTTTTGTCTTCACTAACATTTTTAAATACAGCCTCACTTGAGAATAACAGCAGCTAGTGGAGAATAACTCATAAAATAAACACCTCTGATTTTTATCATGTACTCTGCAAGCAATTCAGTACCCATATTATTGGAAAGCATGATAAATTTTTTACTAGCTATAATCAGGCTAAATAAACAAAATACTCTGCAGCCAAATTTAGCTATTAAGAGTGCAGGGTATTTTGTTTAGTGGATAAGGTTTTTTAGAGGCCTTGTCATAAGCAGGACAGCTCTGAGGAAAAGATATTCTTCCTCTGACAGATCCATTTAGAAAACCTGAATCCTAAAGACCTTAATAGTGTTGTATCTTCTATATTTTGTTTATACTCAGCACCCTCATGGGAATTTAAATAAAAATTCACTACCTTGTATTGCAAGGTTAGGCAGTAAGTCAAGCTTTCAATTAGAGCTGGCAGTCAATTAAAAAGTGAATAGCTCTATTTCTGTAATACACAGGCTGTAAGGTCCACTGTCCTCACAATTCTCCACTCAGGTTTTTTTAAGTATTCTCATTGTATAGGATAAGCATTGATTGTTTCTTTATTTCTACAAAGAATACTTGATTGTGGGTGTTTTTGGGCACAAAATAGAATTTCAAAGTTTTTATATTCCAAAGATAAACAAATGTTTATTTAGATATATTTAAAAGTAGGGAACAAGTAAAGAAAAAACACCACATTTTTCAAAAAATAGACAATTTCTTGTGCAGGTAAGTTAAATGCTCAATTCTCAATCCCAGACAAACTGAGTCAATAGGGCTTCAATGAATCATGTGAGCACTGCCTTTCAGAATGTCTTGCCTATGAGGTGTCCATATACTGCTGTATTAGTTAACCAGACACAGGAGATAATTAGCTGAAATAGGCATGAGCAGGAGAGTGTTTCTAAAGTTTTGAAAAAGTTTTGTGTTCCCTAGAACCTTATAAAATATTTTGCATGGAGCATTTAATTCAATCTGCAGTGATCTGTTCCTTTGTGCTGAAAACTGTGCTCCTGCCTTCCCACTCCTTGCGTATTTACAGAGGCTTATGCACTACTTTTAAAGAAAACCTGACAATGACTTTCCAGATCACCTGTCAAACCACCTGAAAACTCTCCTGATTTTATTTCTTCCCTCTGGAAAAGCCTCAGAGAACAAATGGGTCTTGCAGCATGCTTGAGAAATCAGCAAGATTCAGGCTCCAATGAAGCGAGGCGGGGAACAAATCCTGCAGTTAAGGACCCATCACTGATTATGCCCTGGCTCCAACCCCTTGTGATTAAGCCAGGAGCCTCTTACCTTGAGCATGTTAGATGATCTCAACTGTCATGGTGTCATTTTTAAACACCCCAGTGCACACTTTCCCGGCACAGCTTGACAGGGACAGGTGTTATTGCAAAAACTATTTGCATGCAGAAGGCTGTCACGTGGTACTGAGGCATTTGCAGCCTAATCCTCCAGGAATGGAAAGGACAAACAAAAAGTCTGTTGTTTTAATGTAAGAACAATCAGACCTTCGTGGATCATATTATTTCTCACCCATATGTTGACACGTCTGTAATTTTTGCTACTGTTTGCAAATCTTTGCTTGTATTATTGCACATTCATAGGCATTTGTACAGCAGATTCACAGTATTAGAGGGACATAGTTACTTAGAGAAGCTGAGTTGAACTGTGCTAAAAACAGGTATCACTAAAAGCTGCCTGAAGATGAACAACAGTCCCACCCTGAAAATCTGCACCTTTGTCAGACTGGGAACAATGATTAAGAGACTCTATCCTGTACTATGCAGTGCTCTGTGACTACAAGGTCCCTTCAATACTGCAAGAAAGGGTCTGAGATTCCATACACACATATAATCATTCAAATAGAATACTTTTTTTTTTAAAAAAATAGAACATTTATCATTAACAGTGGTCCAACTGGTTAGTGTGAAATTCTCATTCATTTCCACAAAACTTGTGTCTAGTAAAATTTCATAACACCTCATAATATTACTCCTTAAGCAATTTAAAGAAATATATTTTAATGTATTTTGTATTTGTTTATACTTGAGAACACTTCCTTTGCCTGCAGTTTTTCATATGCATAATAGTCCATATATCTATGAACATAATTAAGAACAATTTTCATATGTTGTCAATTTTCCAAAATAAGGTTTTTAGGTTTATACTAACAATTCACTGGACAAGTAGCTCAATGCTTTCACTTGTCCTTTCTGTTGTAGCACTCTGATCATGTGCAATTTTCCTCCAGTAATATTGCTCCCCACAACAGGATATTAAGTATACTTTAAAGAGTAAAATTATTGGATTGTATTTCTGAGGAATCAGGTCAAGTTGTTCAGGCTCAGGAGTCAAATTTCTGGGTTCAAGCCATTGTAGGGATAAAAAGTACAGAATCACAGCTCAGATTCCTCCAAATTTATAGTCTTATAGAAAGTAGGCATAGTCCAGTCCTGCCTATAATAGTCCAATTTTGAAATAAATTATATTAATTATTTATGTTGTTAAGCAGATGTTTTTACTTGGTTGACTATAATCTAAAATGTACCTGTACTGAAACTGTGGAATTAGGTTATAATGAAGGAAAAGCTTAGATGTGTGTCCTAATTAACTAGACTCATTGAAAAGATGTCTTTAGATAGTTTTAAAATGAAATAAAAAGTAAGCATATATGCTTATAAGTGAATAAGACCCCAGGAACCTCATATACCCATAAACTATAGTTTTAATATATTCAGAAAAATAGGAGGATGTTTAATATTAGTTAAAATTAGGACTATTTTCTAAATAAAATAAGGCTATGATTGTCATCATGTTTTATACCAGCTCCTTTATTCTAGTAATAATTCCATAATTACTTGTGATTGTACCTTACAATAGATATCTATATCTTTCCCTAAGAAAATTAGAAGATATAAAGATATTACTAAGAATCATAAAATACAGTACAGAGAAAATCTGCAGTCTGATTTATAATTTCTTATTGTGATAATGATAATATTTGTCACTTATGATGAATTAAATCTATCATAACATGTGTTATAAACCTTCCTATAATTAGGACAAACCAAAAAGTGTTAAAAACATGTTTCTTGGTAATTACTCTTGATAATGAAAATGATACTCCAGTGAGTCTTATGTTGTTTTACTATTTTTACAGATGCAATTTATAGAAGAATAAATCATCAAGAAATATTTTATGCTGGTCAGTGTGAGTGAAACTACCAGTCTTATCCTAGTACTTTTAGTCTCTTTCCAATTTGTAAAAATGAAGTTTTCCTTGATGATCCTTTATTTACAATATTAGTTCTCAGTCCCATTTGTCTAATAGGTAGCACAACAGTCTCCCTAAAAATCACCACTCCATTTCAGAGAAAAGGGAAAAGGCTGTGAAGAAAATCCTTATATATTTGGAAAGAACAGCTAGGAAGAGATAAAAAAGAAAGGAAAGGTTTTGGTTGTATGATGTTGATTGGATGATGATTCGTAGCTTTGAGCTTTAAGCTGCTGCAGTTGTCTCTGGACATTTTACTTGCCCTCTGTTGAATTCTTCATCTGCCATTGAAAACAACCAGATTCAGACAGGTGTAAAAACCAGGCTACATGACCCTGTGCTCCAAATACCCTCAGTTTCAGAATTAAGAGCCATGTGGCTCAATGAAAACAAATATGTTGTTTGTGTCAGAAATATTCACTGTGAAATATGGCCAGTTTTCACTAGAGATGTACTCATAAAGTAACTGAAATGTCATGGCAAGTAGATGGATGTTTCCATGTTTCTGGGTTTACATATTGGAGTTTCTGGGTTTTCTGTGTTTCCGGGTTTACATATTGGAATATGTACCCTAAAAATGTAAGTGTTGTTTCCTTAAATGAAATGCTCAATGAAAAAAATAAAACAGGTGAAGTAAATAACACCCTCTGGGAAATAGTAAGGCATGATGAAGAACACTATGAAATAAAAATGCAGCAGGAAAGAGGAAACAACAGAGAAATATTATGAAGAATATCAAAGGGCAAAGCTAAACAAGTTCCCACAATGTGTGAAGGATTCTTGGAAACAAATGTGAAAAATTGGAAGATAGAATCAAATACAAGAAACGTGATAATGCTTGTGTTTTTGAAAGATATTTCAAACTGTGCTCTACATAACTACTGAAAGATAGGATCATTTATACATTATTAATTCCAAAACCAGATTAGATACATTCCAGAGAAAAATATACCGTAGTAAGTGATATGGGTTTTTGAAAGATTTATCAAATCTTCCAAGATTTCAGGAAAAAAGTAGAGAAAGTAAACATGACAATAAAATTTCACTGAATATGGTGACCTGAATAAGGAGTGCAATTATCAAGTATTTTCCTAGAGAGTCATTTCAGCAGGGCACTTTTTTATGGCAACTTGACTTTTCTCAAGTTGTAAATCCATTATGATGAGTGTGGCCTGAGAAACTCTATCTAGCCTGGCTACTGATCCTCAAGCAAAATGACCAGCTCTGGAAGCAATTGAACTAACTTTATGCCATATGAGCACCTGAAGGCTTCAACAAGATGACCTGTATACATTTCACTAATGTTGTGTAATTTTTAATGTTGTTTTAATGTTAAAGTGTTTTACTAACAACTGTTTTGTTTCGTTTTGTTTTTATAAAACATCTATCAACAATACTAATTAGGATGAATTTAACCCATTTTGATAAGTTCTAAAACTTATCTCCAGGATTTTCAAGTATTCTCTGCATAATGTCCCTGGGTTTTAAAATTTTTGTGACTAATTCCATTCTTACTTTAAAAAAAAAAAAAATAAGTTTATCTCAAGTTGCAAACAATGATAAATTATGCTTTTTTCTGAAACTCACTGAGATACTTCCTGGATCCACTGAAGTCTCTTTGTTTATCTGTTGTCTTATCTGCAGGCGTTAGTGCCTAGAAATATTTTGTATTTCCTGAAAAATGCTGTTTGACAAAAAGTGTGCCAGTCGGTTTTTCTAATGTGAATGCAATCAGAAGATCTAATTTGTACATGCTGTTCCTGAAGTAGCCAGCTACTCCTGTCAAAACAGCTTGACAAGAGCAGTTGGTTTACACAGATATGTTGAATAGAATGTCTGAAAACAACATCAAAAGGACAGAAATAGCCTATACCTGACCAGCTGAATGTAGCAGCAATAGTGTCATCAAAGAAGAAGACTAAATAAACAAAACAAGGATTAGAAATTTAATCCTGATAACAGAACAAGCAGGAAGTGAATTGCAGTAATCACGAAGTTCAGAGGGGTTTTGCCCCAAAATAGTCAGAGCTGAAATGCAATTGCTAAAATATGCCAACTAGTTCACCTAATTGGGTAAATTGAAAATGATGCTGCTCAATCTTGGAAAGAAATTTCACAGCTTTTAGCATTAACCTCAGAAAAGTATTTGGGTTGCATGGCATAGCTCAATAGTTATAAACATTACTTTGGATTGTCACCATACCTTGGGAATTCTAGAATTAGGCATTTTTATTCCTCCATAACAGTTGTATCACCATAGACCAGCAGAATAAACTAATAATGCGCAGAGTAGTTTTGGAACATTTCTCATTTTCTGCATATGTAAATCAAGAGCAACCAAGAATGATGCCACAATGCCAAACCAGGTATTATTAAGAGGAAAACATGGACTTAATGTGTCTAGTGGAATTGGTAACTGTTGTTTCACTTTCAGTGAGAGCTGTGTTCCCCACACCAGCTTTGTGGATGCACTTTTACTGCTTGAATATGTAACAATTATGTTTAAAAAACAGTTTAAAACCTGTGAGACTTTTTGGAGACCTGAGTAATACACATGAAAACAGAATTGTTTGTAGCTTTACTCCTGGGTATCAACACCTGAATGGAACGACAATATCAGTTCATGAAGTACATATGTCCTTAACCTCAAGTCATGTGAACTCAAATAAATTGCCTTTCCATCTGACATAAAAAAATATGTGAAATTACAAAAAAAAAACCAAAAAACAAACCCCCCCCCAAAAAAAACCCCAAACACAGTCCTCCCCC
>VZTZ01048614.1:166534-220179 GCA_013400955.1 Drymodes brunneopygia | reverse complement strand
CCCGCAAAAAAAAAAAAAGAAAAAAAAAGAAGAAGTAGAAGAGAGAGAGACTGGATCTCTCTAGTATTTCATTAGCTGAAATTTCAAGGACATTTTAGGAAGATGAGAATTAATTAGCTAAATTAAAATTTGGCCCCTTTTTGCAGTTAAAGGGGTTAATATCTTGGCAATTCTTTCAAGTTTTCATGAAACTATTAATCACAATTAGCTGGGATATATGTAAATATGTAAGTGTGTGCACACATCTTGTGTGTGTACATACTGTGTGTGTTCTATAATAGCACACTAGACCTGGGAAAAAATATGTTTTGCATCTTGAAAAGATAAGATACTGGCAGTGGTTAAAATTAAATTTAAAATGAACATTTTTTTAAAAAGCTACCTGGTGACATCATGCCTTCTAAATATCCATTCTAGTGCTGTTAAGTGTGGCATTCCTATATGGATCTAAACACAAGTTCCTACAGGAAGGAGTTGCAGTGCTAGAGGTTGATGAGGCACCCTGGGGTTAGACCAATGAATCCAGCCAAGTGCCTGCACTTGCCTACCAATGATGATAAGCAAGATAATTGAATCCAAAAGCTGCTCTGTCTTACAAATACAGGTGAAACAAAGCTAAGCTCTAAAACTCATAACTTTCATTTATTACAAGGAAAATATGTTTGACTAACAGTGGAGGGAAAAACTGTAAAATATTGATAGTAAATTATATATTTGATAAAGAATATTCCTTATATTTCTATACATTTTCCTTCTTCTAAAATGACATTTTTCTTGATGTTTCTTTTTAAAATTAACTGACCTAATAATTTGTATTTAGAGCTGGCATAATTTATTTTTCTGGTTCTAGGGTGTTTTTTAACAAAAATGGAGCAGTACTCCACATGGAAAGATGATGAAATGGCTCCAATTCACAATTCAGCTGTTTTGCTTCATGTGCTTTTCTAGTACCCAACAGTTAAGAAACTGTTGTTGACACTGGCCCATATATTAGGTTCTGTACAAGGAACACTGAAGTCTCTGAAAATAAACTGCATCTGGTCTTTTGATAAACCCCTAGGAACCTGGATGTGTTTCTTTCACTAAAGACATCTTAGAGAAAGAGGATCAAACAAGGAAGATAGTGAAAATCAGAACAAAATTAATGTTCACTTAAGAATACTGGAGTGTTCCCCCTTGAGGTGCAGCAGATGCGGTCATTCATATTCACTAATTTGTATGTTGACGTAGAGTTGCTGATTGCCCAATGGAAATGGGAAAATAATTAGCCATCTAAAGATTTTATATTTATTTACAATACCAGTAAAGTATGATCACAGTAATAATTTATATGCAACACTAATTAACAAATAATTATGTACTGAAATAAAAAATAAGACTATATTTACTGTTTGGAAATATGAGGAAAAATCCACCAACCAAACATTTTCACAGATTTCTTTTCATGGAATTTTTTTAAATCCCCCACCTTAGCTCCTTCTTTATTACTAAAATAATGAAAGCCATCACAATCTGAGAATGTTTAGGAACAGAGGATACAATGGTTTGCTAAAGAAAAATGGCATCCTCCTCTTAGTCTCAAATTTTTCTTGCTCTTAAATGTATTCAAGCATGAGGTAGACTAAGCATGATACATACATCTCTGAGTTGGAAAAATAGTCATAGGAATAAATAGGTGACATTCATAATAATTGGACTAACTTAACAAAAGAAGTAGGAGAGAAGCCCCATGTGACTACTCCTAGAACAGTTTCAAGTACAACATAGAAAGACAGAAGTGGCAAGATATTAAACAGACAGATGTATTGTCTTCCAGATGCAAGGTTTATAGAAGAAAAGATTATTTCCAATCTTATTTCAGTTGTAATTCAACTATTCCCAGTGAAAGATAAATTTTCACTAAATGGCATCATGGCATTTTCATGGCTTTGGCTTGACTTAACACCATGTGAATTAAGTGTCTGCAATATTCAATTCATTTCAGTACAGGGAGATGCACGGGAGATGCACATGGAATTCAGAAAATTTAGACTTTAAATTAGGTATGAGCCACAGAAATACTCATTTGTTTTCAAAGGAAAAATCCCTAACCCCAAAAATTAAACAAAAAGTCACAAACCTATTCCTGCTCCCTTTTAGATAACTTAATATTTAATTCTTTCTTAGTCTGTCTAATTATTAAAGAACTCATCTTTTTTGCCTTCAGTTCACATATCAGATTGGAGAAGTCAGCATGTGTCATCCTGAGCTCATTTCATACTGAATATTACAATTTCTTCTGTGATTTCATCCTATTACGAACCGTATATTACTGTAACAAACCAAGACACTACATTTCTTTTCTGATATACTAATCTGTTGCAGAATTAATAACTAGTAATTACTCTACTGGATTTCTTTTCTTTCCCAGAAATTCTATCAGATACTTATAATGTATCTCCCTATTTCAAGAAAAAGGACTTTAGAGGATTATGATATATTTTGAACAGTAAATTGTGAATTGTGATCATGAATAATTAATCCCCAGTGGCAGCAGCTGAGAAGGACTCTTTTGTTATCCCTCAGCCAATTGAGATTCTAAGCAAACTTCATTTAGACCATATTTTTCATTGCTTTATTGTTTTTTTGTATTAAGCCATAAACAATGCCCTTTCTGTTCCAATGGCACCAGCCTCTTTCACCTGTACTGCAGGTCACGACTGCCATGGCCCCGGTGGTTTGCTGGCCAGAAGTAGCTTGGTCAGAGTGCAGCAGTGGAGCAGCATCAAGCCCTGGACATGCAGGGATGGGCAAGTGTGGCATTGCCAGCAGAAGTTCCAGCCCTTGGCAGTGCACGTGTGTCATGAATGCGTGATTTTAGCTGCTTAAAGGACCAAGTGACTGCCAAGTGCATCTGTCACAACATGTCACCCTGCTCTGAACCACTTTGCCTGGTGATGGCAAGGAGGGGATTTTGCCAGATGTGCAGACCCTAACCCAGTCTTCTGCTAAATGTCTGTGGGCAAAGACCAGGTTTTTCCTTGAAATACTTGCTTTTCAACTGCAAGTCCAGAACAGAAACACAGTTTCTGAGTTTGTCCTTTACTAAAATTTCAGTTTACCAGTGACACTTAATCCGCCTTAGTCTCTCGTTTTGCTGAGCCGTGAAACTGTAAAATGAACCTTTACAACAGAAAGCTCACCTGATACAAACAGCATCCGTGCATCTGTGAGCTGAGAAATATGTGAAATCACATTTGTATTTTACTGTGTTTTCCTTTCTGTTCAAGTTGAAGATTTTTCTAAATTCCCCTTTGTAAATCTTTCTCTGTTTTAGTGTTAATCCCACTGCTGGGAGACAATTAACTGTGGTCCTTTTTTATGCCAGAGCTAGTTGTGAGCAAATAATGTTTTAATTGCTGAAAAGCAATAAAACTATTTTAATGTTTTTGCTCACACTTCTTTCAAACAAGATCTCAGTCTAGCCCAATGCACAATAAACATTTTTATTTAATTTCATCTGTCAGCAGAGAAGGGGAAATTATGAAAATGAGGATGTGAACTTCATGTTTTTCATTAAGCTGGAGATTACAGCAGTGGTCCTGTGCTTCCCCAGAACTTGAAACCTCAGAGCACCAACCAATGGTTGCATTACATTATTAATTTCCTTCTCTTTGTCCAAGGAGGTTTAAATCCACACTGTCTACTGCACAGGTATATGCAAAAGTTCACTGTAATGAAATGTGGATAGATTTTAGATGCTACAGTTGCTCCTTTTCTGTGTGGAGTTTGTAGGGGTTTTGGTGGTTTTTTTGTTTATTTGGTTTTTTCATTTGTTTATTTTTATACAGTGATCATTTTGCAGATATATATATATATATATAATGCTTAGGTTTTCAACCAAGAAGGCAACAAAATAATTAGAATTATTTCTCTAGCCACACTTCAATCAACAAGAAATATGCAAAATCTGTAAGTTTCCCAATCCTTTTCTTATGCTCGAAATTACTTAAAATGTTATAATTCAGATGTGATAAAATGAAGGTTTTCTTCCCTGTTCAGTTTGAGCAAAATTTGCAGGTTTTGGCTCCTATTTTGACACTAGACAGAAGAGTCAATTTCTGCAAAAAATATGTGAGAGTATTCCAAATTATTGCACTTATTGTACTGGGAGGGTAGTAGAAGGAAGCGATCTTTTTTCTCAGTTAAGACCTGAGTTCATTTCTTAAGGTTTTAAACCTTACATTTGTATTTCACATCAGTGCTTTCAGAATATCTATTAATTTTGAATGTGTTAACATGTTATTGCATAACCAGAAACTCAATAGTTTTCAGAATCTTAATTTTTTTTTCATCTATGCACTAATAATAGATAAAAAAGTCTGAGACAGTGTTTTGTGCTATGAAGGGCTGAGTACTTAGCAATTATTGAATAGCAGTTGCTCTGAAATGTTCTGAACCTCATCTTATTAAAAAAAGGAACTCCCTTGGAAGTCATAATATGATTAATTCCATAATATTTTAAAATAAACCCCCAGTTCTGTGATTGTCTCTCATTGGCAGTAACAAATCAAATTGTGACTTACTATGCTGTGGGATTTATCTGACCCCTTAGGTAATACGTGTTCCCTTGCTCCTCCTCCAGTTTCTTAAAGCCAAGCATGATGTAATAACAGTTTACTCTTTGTCATTGGATCCATATGCTAATTACAATTTCAGTGTGCATTTCAGCACAATCATCCCTTAGCTGCTTAATAACCTTTAGTGGCCTGGTAGCAGGTTCTGGTAGCTGGCTTCTCTGTGAGGGTGTTACGACCAGCCCTGAAGGTGAGGATAACCAGGGTTCTTGTTGATAGGCCCCTTGGGGTGGGTTAGAGTGAAATGACACAGAATGATCAGCGTTTATAAAAAATAAAAATAAAAATACGTATATTTTAGAAAAATTTGGTTGCAATGAAAAGCAGGTGTAACTGTTTGGGTGGTTATCTATAGTAATATGACAATATAAAAGTATGAAAATACCACTTAAGGAGGTAGGTAAGGGAAAGAAGGAAAGAGAAAGAAAGGGCAAGAGTAGATAGTGGAGAGGAAAGTTACCAGCACCTGTGGATCTGGTGATGATTATTTGATTGCTGCAATTTAGATGTCTGTTGGTTGAAATGATGGTTGCAAGTCTTGATCCATCAAGGGTGGGGGAAGCCTGTGAAACAAAGAGTTCAAGAGGTTAATATATGTTCACATTCAGGTGGCAATGCCCTGCTGCCTCCCTGGGGGAGAGTTTTAGCACTGTAGATCACACCCAGTCCTCTGGTGGAAGGCCCCAGATATGAGTCTGGGGGTGCTTCAATGGTTGTTGGTGGTTGCTGGTGCCATCTGTCCCATAACTTCGGGTGATAAGTGAATGAGCAGTTACTTCCTTCTACACAGTTTGCCACACTAGGAATTTTTCTCCAGATACATTAACCAAGATGGTCTAACCAGATCCCACCTCCAACGGGCCTGAATTAGCAACTTCCTGTCATAACTCCTCCCTTCTGAGCTTATCTCAAATCCCTGCTGTGGTGGTTTCTCTTATGGCAACTTTCTTCTGTGGCTTTGACTGTACCTGAAACAGGAAACTGTGCTCTTTAAGTCCTTGCAGGGGGATAATTTATTTATTTCCAAAAGCACATATTGTCTCTCAAAGTTCCTACTTAATGTATAGGTTGCCTTCTGCATACCTATGTCTTACTTTAATCACATCCACCATTATATTAATTGTAAGAATTAGAAGTGGATTTAATTTTTAACAACACTTTTCCATGAAATTGTAGTATAGCCTGGCTTTGTGGACTGGATACTGTCATAAACCAATAACATGCTAAAGAAAAGGTAGCAATTTTCATAATGAAGGGCAGTTCCAAGGAAGTTGTCCTAATGATCTTTATAGGTTCTCTGACATGTAAGATATAGCTAATTATTGCAGAGAACACACTACAAGTGAGGGGATGGAATTCATTGAAATTAAGGTATTTAGGCTTGTCACTGAATATTAACCTCAAAGAGGTGCAAAAATCTGCCATGTTACTGAGAAGTTAGGCAATAAAAGGGCAGATGGAAGACAGATAATGCAAAGTAATGCTCACAGGAGAAAACATTTCAGCTCTACATGGAAACACAGTGATGAGTTCCAAATTAGTTATCACCTCTTAGGAAAAAGGTATTGAAATGTTTGTGAAAACAGATGAAAATACACTTATCTTGGTCACAGAGTCAGCTCTGGCGCCTCAAAATAAAGGATGAAATAGAAGCAGGAAATATACAGAGAAGGATACAGAATTGTCTGTGAAGCAGCAAAATCGATATAAAAGCAATATGTTTGGGAAAGAGCAAAGCATATTAGATAATGATCTTTCATATTTTGAAAGTTCAAGATGTAGACAATACTTACTGAAATAACAAGTCTTTTTAGAGTAAATTAAGATTAAAAAACCCCTCACAATTCTCTTCCTCGTTCTGTGACAGTGATTTCCATGTTTTTTCTGAAAGATAAAGGGTCTCTGAAAGGCTTCATGGAGAAACCTACTCAAGCATAGCTGTTGAACATTGCAGTCTGCATGGAACAGCCAGTTCATGAACTTCTAATTTGCAAAATCTTTAAGGACAGTTCAAGGGAGAATCATTGTGTCCTTGCTTTGTTCATCAGCTCTATCCTTGTGTGTTGACTACTGCAGGTTCTCAATCTAGATGGATACCTGAATCTCACCCAGTTCTGCACGTCCTGTGCATGGAGTTTATCCTAAAAAGAATTTTTAAAAAAGAAAGAAAATAAAGGAGATATCATCCCCTATGCCAAGCATTACTAAATCTATAAGAGCTTAACATTTATTTGTATACAAATGAAAAATGTTGCACCTATCTGTGAGGGCAAGATTTGAAAGCATAGCAGTGCTAAATATTCAGGTGCACATAACTGAGTAGAGTGGTTTGCTTCTTGCAGTACTTTAATTTTGATCTTTCTCAGCTTAAATAAGCAGTAAGCAGCAAGCTGTTTTCTACTTCAAATTCAGAAAAGTTTCAAAAAGAGAGGGAAGATTGCCTGGAACTCTGTAAGCTTTAATGCTCAGATTCAGACCATGTTGACTCAAGGGCTTTTGAAAGCTACTGAAGGCCATAGATGAATTGCAAAACAAGTAAATCAGAAAATTGATGTACAATTATGCATCTGCATTCATTGGATTTGAAATCAGCAGGGAACAAGTCCAGCTGAAGAGGCTGTAACAATCAGATGGCACATGAAATTTGGTTAGCTCTGCTTGGCAGAAAGGGTGAAGAATTACCTGTATATCCAGATTGGAATGTCTTGGATTAATGCGGTTTCCAAAATTCCTCCTTGCCTATATATTACAGAAAAGTTTTAGAAATTGAGTTAATGATTTACACCAATGTTACACTGTCTGGATATTATTCACTTATAAGGTGTCCTTGAAAAAAAATAACCATTATTATGCATACGTTTCTTTGGATCAAATATTTTGTGCTAAAAATTGTGTACTAGTCAATTCTTGAGGGTTTGTTTACTTGTTTATTTGTTGTTGTTCGGGTTTGGGTTTTTTTGCCATTCTAAATTCATGGCTTTCTCTTTTCTGGTAAAAGGTATTTCTGCACTGCTGCTTCCTTGGGAGAATTCATCATGCAGAATAAATTATGAGGGTCCCTCAAATTAGATTGGGTTTATGCCCTACATTGGCAGCTAATTCATGAATTAGGCTACTTAAAATGGACCTCATCAAATAAAATACCTTCAGGACAAAATAGGACTGTAATCTCTAAGTATGCAAACCAAAATGTGCCTAGTGCATTCATCCGATAAACAGGCAACTAATCTGCAGCTAAGATTAGGAAGTTTATAAAATCTATTTCAAAAAGTTTTAATTAAAATGGGTTCAATGAGCTGTGTCTTGAAATGATATTTCTATTTTCTTTTTACAATATGGGATTATAACTTGCATAACAGCAGAGAATATGCTGTGCATACTTCAGAGTACACAGGACACTCACAGATGGACACACACTGTTTGAAAAAAAAAAAAAGTAAAATAAAAGAGGGGAATATGGATGTGTTGTGCTGACGAATTCCTAACCAAATTATATGTCAGCTTTGTAGAGTTTTACACTCTCAGGATGTACTGATTCAATATGTTGGTTTCTTTAAATAAAAGCATTAGGAAGTTAGGGCTCAAGTGGGTATAAAAACTATTATTTGCTGACTGAAGATAATTCCAGATCTGTCACTGACTCTCTTTAGGAGTTTATGGGATTCATATCTCCTTCCAGAGTCTGATTTGTCATCAGTGAGATCAAAATATTAGTAAACAGTTGCTTCACAAGAATGTTTTAAGAGCTGCCTGGCAGCTGTTTATTTCAGAGCTTTGAAAATACTAGGTCAAATTTTCTCTTTTCTTTCACTGTTTTCACTGTAACTCTTAGGTGGTGGGTTATTATTAGAATTTAATCACAGAGGACAGAATTTCTAAGTTTTTTCCTTCCTTCTGTCCCAAAACAGAAATTCTGTAGTAGATGAAATTAAATTCTATTGTTTATATGGCATCATAGAGTAGCTAAGCAAGTAGAATAAGGTGGGATTGCTGAAATTCACAGAACTAAAACTAGAGTGTGTAAGAATGGGCCTACTGTATATACTTATTAACAGTCTAGTTCCTCATCTAGGAGATAATAGAATCTGAAATTCTTCACCAAAATGAAGATGATTTTTTACAATTTTAGAGAAATCACAGTGCAACACAGATGATGATCTATCCAGATATATATTTAATAAATTTGGAAAAGAGTAAGTATTCAAAAAAATTTTTCCTTTAGAATTCTTTGGTGTTTTGTTCATACTGGAAAACACTGCAGCATAGCTATAAATCTGCTTGGAATATATCTGCCACAGCAAATGCCCTTTATGCAAACTTTTTAATGGTAGAATAGGCTGATGCCTTTTTTCTCCTCCATTGCTAAATAGCCTTTTAAATCTGCCTTTGGTAATAAAAAAATGTTGGGTTTTTTATTCTGACAACCTCAGATCCTATTTTGAAATCAGCAATACAGCTCATGTCTCCTGCCCTGCTGGCTTCATACTCTAGTCCAACTTCCTTTCAACCCTGCTGGCCCTAAAGGCCTAGAAAATATCAAATAAATCCTACAGGGAATGGAATGAAATATGTTCAAAAGAAGAGATCTCAAACTTGTAGGCAGCAAACTATAAATCCCTTGATGTTTGCTCTCTCTTTTGTTTTACAGATGTTTGGGGACCTACATCTCTTTACACAAAAAAAAAAGGAAAAAGAAAAAAGAAAAGGATATCTAATTCTTTATAATGGAAAATCTTCCTTTCTACATTAAAATTTATTTCCTTTTAAAATGTTTTGATATATTACCTTTAGAAACAATTCAAAGTTAATCCAGATATATTGGTAAATGACAACTTTCTTGCTTATATTTTTTACTGGAACTAAATCAACTCTGGCAAATGCTGCTAAAACAATTCAAGCAATGGTGGATGTAATTTCTCCCTTTCTGTCTGGAAAGTGGTAAGGATGAAGTTTGTTCCTTCTTCAGAAAATTTCCTAAACTGATAGCTCAAAAATTATTAAAACACTAATGCAGATCAGTTCTAAATTGATCAGAAGATCACAGTCCATGAGGTTCCGAGGTAGGATTGACCACAATAACTGTAACTCAATAGAATGGTCAATATGTCAATCACACTCCTGCTGTATCATTTTGTGTGTTTTTCTTTCTGACCAAGTGGTGAAGAGAGATTAATTTATAAGCCTCAGCCTCTCTCCCCAGTGGGCAGCCCTGACCTCCATGAAGGACTTGTCCCTGTAACCAGGTTGTTAAGCTGACTTGGGGAGGATACCATGGGCTGAATTAATGACTCTAAGCTCAGGCCGGGTGCTGGCAGAAGGGAATGTTAGCCTGAGGTGAGTGTGCTGCGCCCGCTGAGAGCAACATTAATACGTGCGAGCCAGAGAGGGTTTTTGACCTGACACTGAAAATCCCTGCCTTACCCACCAGGACTGCTAGCAGGGGAGATTGACTCTTTGCTATGACCGATTGATGGATTAAAAATGGCAAAATAAAGAAATTGTACCCTGAAAGGGCTCCCTTTTCTGCAGTGCATCATTCACGAAGAGACCCAGGTACAAACCTGGCTTTCAAAACATCTTTCTGGAGGTCACACAAAATGTGGTAAAGTACTATTGGAAACAAATGAGAAAGGATTTAGCATTTAGCACTAATGACAGCAATTTTCCCATATGTGCTCAGTTTGCAGGTTCCCTTTCAATGAGAGAAGGTCTTTAATAGTACTCCATGCTAGGAACCTATTCTGTCATCATCTAGTGACAACATTCCCCTCTCCTGCTGTAATACCCATAAATAAATTTACAATATACATGATATTGAGAGAAAAAGAATGGATTAATCCATCCTGCTTGGATTTCCTATATAATATATTATACATTGTGAGACAAAATGGATTAATCCATACACTCAAATTCCTTCTGCAGAAGCAGCAGGAAAGTTTGATTTTTTTCCCACTGAGACACTGATTTGTTCCTTCTTGAATCTTATCTACAGTTAGGCTATCAAGTTAAAGAAATGTAAGATACTGCAAGAGAAAATACAAATCATCTATAAAAAATAATTTTAAATGTGTGTTGTACACTACATTTGAATGTGATTATGAATTTACCTTCTTTTGACTTCTGTTATCTATATTCTTTGATATGTCTCAGGAATAAAAGCTGTAGCAGTCAGCAAAACTACAAAGGGAAAAGAAATGACAAAAAGTTATACAGCTATATGTACAGCTAGAAAGCAGACATTTTTGAAGCTGCCATGACTTCTGAAAAGCCTTTAAGGTGTCAGAAAGTGTAAATTCAGTGTTGTGTGTGTCTGTGTATATGCATGGCGTAACTTACATCGCACTGAGACTTTGATAAGTGATATAGCTGCTTACTTGGCAAACTGTCTCTCCTTCAACAAATTAGAATGCAGCAGAGGGATAATCATAAGGCTAGGGAGGGTGAGTCTAGATCAGGTGGAAGTGGCTTTTCCTCTGCAAAGTACAGCTGTCATCATGGTTCAAATACTGGAACAGTACAAATCTCTGAAGAGTTTGACTTGTTCAAAAATCTAAGTATGACTTGTTTTTATATTTCAATATTTTATAATAACCATAGGAGTAGTATTCTGACTTTCCCTCCTCTCCTTCTCTCAGCCTTCTCCAAGGAGTATCCACCCAGAATATGTCTGAAGTACAGAAGCTGCATCCAATTGTGAACCTTATGTATTTGATACAATTGATGGAGTCAAATCTTGGTCCATAAAGAGAATTGAACACCTTAAACTTGTAGATCACATCTCAGATAGTCACTTTAAGGTGGTTTTGTCCAGTTTCCTTATGTGTTAAGACCACGTAATATTAAAAAATGAAATTGCCTGTAGTTCTATGTAGTCACAGACTTGTGGCATGTTTCTATCAATAGGCTCTTTGATAGTTTACCCCTGGGAGTAATGTTGCAGTGCTAGAAAAATCAATGCCAGACACTTTGGTGTCTTCTTTGGACACAACAGCTTAAGATAAAACTTCCACAAATGACCTTTTCAGAGATGGCCTCAGTCAGTGATTCAAGATGTAGCAAGAGAAATCATCAAACAGATGATCTTAAGTCTCCCAAGCACTAAGTGTTTTGCTCACAAGGTAGCAAAGTGTTGGAAATTGAATTTGGTTCATCCTTGGTATTAGTTCCCTTCAATTTCACTGTGTAAAATATTATTGATGCTGCAAAGAAAAAGCTTTTGATAAATATACCAAAAAAAGTCTAAATCAATAGCTCTCTTGCAGAAAGATACCTGGAAAATAGAATTCAGAGAATCAATTGTCCTTTAGTGGTGTGAGATTTCTGTTCTCCATCTTTCAAAATATGACAGAAGTACCATCAGCAGTTGCTTCTGACACCTGAGCTGCCAGGTAATCCATACTCATCTGGAATGTTTCTATTGCAAATTTTCTTGTGCATCTGCTGGAAAGGGTTCATGTAGCTACTGATGGTTGAAAAAGAGAGGTGGCACAAAGTTACATCCTGTCCTGGACTGCGTAACAAGGAGTGTGTGCCATTCTGGTTAGAGCAACTGGAAGGACTACACTCTTATTCACTCATCCCCTGAGTCCTTCCCTCCATCTCTAGGTAAATCTGATTCTGTAGAGAAAATTCCAGTGTTGGGTTTTTTTTCCCACAGAGAACTACAGCATGGGCAGAACTGCATGAAGTGCTACTCCCTGAGCATGCCAGCAAGCAGCAAGGATAAATAAAATCAAAGTAACTTTTTTTATTCACACATTTTAGAAATATCACGAGAAAAGCCATGAGAGCAGATAGCAACTAACAATTTTTGATAGCAAATACCCATCCAATAACCATCATCTTTTTATTAAGGGGGTGGGAATGTTGGGGTTAGGTCGGGGGGGTCGGTTTTGGGTTTTTTATTTTTTAATATAAACATGGTACAGATAAACTAACAGGACCAAAATGTTGACCTTTTGTGGTTTTTATCAGTGTTTATCAGTGGTTCACAGTCCAGACTGTAACCTTGATGCAATTGTAGATACCTTCTAAGGAATGTGAGATACATTAAATAATAAACACTTTTTTAAAGACTGTAGGGACTTACAGGTAGGGACTTGATAGGCAGCGTCCTGGGTTAGTCAGGAGGGGTCAAAATCTAGGAAGTGACCTATGCTGTGGAAAGTGATACAACGTCCTTCCTGAGAAAGGGAGCCAATAACCAGGTAGTTTTAAGGATTGATAGGGAGGTAAACCAATTAAAAGTCAATCCACCCTTGAGGAAAAAAAATCATATATAAGCAGAGAACCTCTGAGCTTCTTCCTCTTTTCACCTGCGGTTGCTCAGAGTGAAGCAGCTCTTCTGCTTCTCTCCCTGGTAAGGCTAGGCTTTCTTCTTCCATTTCCCCCCACCACCAAGAGGGAGGGGAGGGGGGCAGGGAGGTTTGGAATGGCCGTGCATCTGCAGCTGGGTGTGGGGGAGGAACCAGCCGGAGTTCTCAGCAGATACAGCTCAGNAATACTGGAGAACTTGTGTTGCCAGGAAAACCTGTGTTACTAAACACAGAAGAAGGGATTTTCTTTGCTGCTGCAATAGAACTGCTCATCCTTAAAAGGGTACCCCATGGACTGTCATCCCCCTCCATGTAGTAGCTGTGGGAGGCTACTGGTGTGGGGGAAGGGGTCAACTCTGAGCAGATCTTTCCTCACAGGCGGCTGCTGGTGGTGAGGCCAAAGACCCTTAAAAAATTGTATTTTCTTACAGAGAATTCATGGTATAAGCAAAAGAGATTTCTCTCCCTAAATGGACTGAGACAAAGGCTATTTCAGGAGTGGTAAACTGACTGGAAGTTGAAGTGTTGTTTTTTTGTGCGTTGTCAGAGAGAAAGAAATGGAGAGGTGGGGGAAGGAGGGAGGGTCTGAGGAGTTTGTTCTGGTTTTTCTTGGTTTTTTTTCTTTTTCTTAGGTTTATTAATAAACTTTCTATATATTCTATAATGTTTGAGCCTGCTTTGCCTACTCCTAATCCTCATCTCACAGCAAACATGAGGTAAATTTTGGTAAGTGTGCTGGCATTTGGCCAGAAACTCAAATAGGCGAACTGAAAACCACTACATGAATCTACAGGCAGAAAAGAACATTAATTTCATGTGAGAACTTTATTTTGTAAGGCTAATTAAACCTGCATGGACAAAATTATAAACAAGTTTTTAATGCATCTGTCAAACTCATTTCATTCAGAAAAAAAAAAATTAAATTGAAAAAGCCCAGCTCATGGGTTTTGAAGTATATATTGATTTTCATCTTTTGCTCAATGAATCCATGCACTTGGATCTTGTAGCATCTTGCTTGAGGATTCTCCTATTTGTATGTACTGACCAAGAAAGAGAAAAGACATCACCAGTCTCACATGCGGCAAGTTTGGAATCAAACAGGCATCAGTATTTTCTTTCTGATCTCACCTTAGAAAGCAAAGATCATTCTGTACTTAAATGATTTGATTAAGATTGGCCCTTTGGCAATATGATGTGAAGAGATTATCTGGGATTTGCTCTGAGAGAGAAGATTGTCTAATGAGCAGGTTATTGAATGAATCACAGTAACATTTAGATAATGGATTTAAACCCTGATTTACTCAGATAGCACAGAGAATCCCACTTCCACCTCAATAAATCTGAATATGAACTTAACATGCTGATATTTCCTGACAGCATATATTTTCACTTACTTTAGTGCAAAAAAAAAAACCTCCACAAACCTTGCTAAGACTAATTAAAGGTTCCCAACATTTGCAACAAAAAATATGATATTTTCTCATTCCAGCTCCATTCACAAATGGTAATTTATTGAGAGATATTTGGAAGGTATAAAAGATGCTACACTTAAATTACTTCTGAATTAATTTATATCTCTGTCTTTAAAAAATAAGCATAAAGTGCTATAAGCATGTAATCTGACTGCCTTTTGTAGCAGGTGTTGTTCTGATAGAAACACAAACCTAAGGGCACATTCAGTATTCTCCACTGAGGCTCTCTGCAAGCCACTCAAAGCAGTAGTTTGAAGGTCACAAGTACATTGCATGAAGAATTAACCCACATTCATACGTAAAAGTGACAGTTGTTCCTGGCCTGCCCTAAATATAAGCAAAGGTGGCCTATATCAGAAACAGAAGGAAAAAGCCTTTTTATTTTAGATTTCTTCTTGCAACGTTTGCATGCATTTCAGTCAGTTTTTATGTCTTCCTCCATGATTTTCTGTAAGGCTGTGTTGAGAACAGACAAACTAGTCCTTTTCTTGTGATATTTAAGAGAGCAAACAATCTATGGTGGTGGTATATATTAAACTGCTGAATAACTACTGAATACATGTAGAAGCCTACTGAAAGAACTGGCATTATGTCTTTACTTTTAATATTAGTTTTTTCTATTTCTCTAAGATAGGTAGTTAATTAACTCAGGCGCAATGCCAGACCATATTGAAAACCAGCAGTCACTGTCTTCAAGCTTATGAAAAAAACAAATTAAAATATGATGACTGGGATTTTGTTTTCTTTTGTTTCTATCAATAATACTAACTCATTAAAAGAAATAAAAAATGTAATTTTCCAGTAAATTCTTTAGTGCTAGTTCATTTATTTGGTTTAAAGAGTTTTAAACTGTAAATTTGTTTGTCAGTTATTTTTTGGCATGGTCAAAGACAAAGTGAGCCTGAGCCTCATTGACAAACTGCATTATCTAGTTATTTGCTATTATCTAGTAATTCCAGTAACATACTAGCATTATCTAGTTATACCTATAACAGAAAAATACTCCATGTCTGTAAAATTTCCTTCCACAGCAACACTTCCTTTCTATGTATTCTATTGGTATCCTAAAGGTAAACAGATTTAATTTGTTTAAAACTGGGGGAA
The DNA here is from genome assembly GCA_013400955.1 of Drymodes brunneopygia. NCBI lineage: Eukaryota > Metazoa > Chordata > Aves > Passeriformes > Petroicidae > Drymodes > Drymodes brunneopygia. The sequence continues at coordinate 204,672 of VZTZ01048614.1, read as the reverse complement.
CAGAATGACAGCTGTTTTTTGAGAGAGAATTCAGGTAGTCACAACAAATTGCCCACTAAGAGCAACGGGGTTGAAGCAGCATCCTCACATGCACTCTCTCAGAGAACTCTTTGCCAGAAGACCTTTTTCCTTTTAGTTTCTGGAATTAATGGAGGTATTTGAGCAGCCATTTCCCAATGAACCCGTTTAACACAAGCAGGAATCATACCCACCTGTTGCAAATTTGCTGCTGTTGTTTTGGTTGTTTTTTGGTTTTTTGGGGGTTTTTTTAATAGTAGGAGATGAAAGTCAGAGATGCACAAGCCTAGGACTTTTTTTAAAATATGGAGAACTCAATGTTGCCTCATCTCTACTGTCATGAAGGTTTAACCCTCGCATGAGTGGGAGTGAAGATATTGCAGTGGTGGTTTCTGTTAACAGTCTTACTCATTGGGTTAGTTTGTAATTACATAGTATATACTTCTTCCTAATAAAGATTTTGGGACATCTTAAAAACTAAGGGCATTTGGGTATCTGAAAGGCTTCTAACAGTTTCAAGCTTCATATGCTTTTACAAGTAGACTTGAACTCATGAAAAAGCTGAAACCTGTTATAAACCACCTAGAGTATTCTGCTATCTTCCCACTCCATAGAATTTAACAAGAGCTAAAAGAAGGATAGTTTTAATATGTTTCTACAGAATGACTCCTCAAATAATGTATGGAATTGACTGGAGAATAATTTTCTTCCTCTAGTTTGTAAACCCAAACTTCGAAACTTCTGTTATATTCTGCACACAGATACTTTCCTAGTATGTTTCAAAGTTAGTAAAAAGAAAATACAAAAAATATCATTTTCTATTAGATTCTAGACTGTTTTCTCATAAAATTAAAAATATGGCAAACAAATCAATTTCAAAGAAGAAGCTTTCTGAAGGATCAGTAATGTTAAACAAAGCCCTGAGGATGAAACCCATCAAGCCATAAAGAATAAAAGAGGTCTCGCACTAAGACTGCCCTGGAGAAAAGATAAATTAATCTGATGCATTCTGATTTAGTCAGATTTTGGTGTTTGTTTGTTGCGGTGGTTTGTGTCCCTATACCCCTTTTCCCTAAAACCCCTACCCCCTTAGGAAGCCTTGGAAGGAGCCCAAGGGCAGGGACCCCTGGGGTGGAGTCTCTGATGGCATGCCCCAGAAGGGCTGAGCTTCTAGGGGGCTGGCTCCCCTTCCCCTATTTGTCCTATCACCTGCCACTCTCCCTCCGCTCTCCTCCCTGTGCTAGAAGGTTCTGTTGTATTCTATGTATTGTTGGTTTACTCCCATGTCATTCATCCTCACTCCTCCCTCTCCCCTTCCCTAGTGGTCTATTAATCCTGGAACCTCCCTAATTCCTCCCCTGGACCCTCACGTTACTGGCTATCCGGTTATATTATAAGCTGATGTCGAGGGCTGTTCGGAGCTCTCGGGTTGAGATCCTTTAAGAGGAATAAACGCTCTGTCCGTCTCTCACGGGAGTTGCTCCTCTTTCTCTGCCGAATCGCTCGTGGTCGAGGAAAGAACCAAGAACCTACGCCACCCTCTCAGCCCTCCTTCCCCCTGAGAGCTCGGGCTCCGAAGCTCCCACGTCTCCCCACTGGAAGGTTAGGGGTTTCGTGGTCATCAGGGAGGCGTAGGAGGACCCCTCTGAGAGGGCCCCGTGGAAGACCCCCGAGCGCAGGCACCCCGGCGTCCCCCCGGCCGGCGGCTGCTTTATTTTTTTATTTCTATATTTGTTGAATTGGAGAAAAATGTAGCAGATAGAATATTTGAGCATGCATTATTTCCATTATATGAGAATGTTGAAGTACACATACGATTCTAAGAAGGACAGAATTATCCTCTACACCTCAGGAAACACAAAAGAGGTAGGGTTGTCAATTTTCTTTTATCACCTGATAAAAGCTGCCTAGGATGAGAGTGTTCTTAACTTTTAGCCCCCTTTCTATACACCACGTGCATTAGAGAGATATAAGTAAAGTGTTCCTATGGGAAGGTTAACTTTTACTTATTTAATATGTGTGCTAAAAATATCAAGTAACTTGGTCCCTGGAGCAAAAAGGATTAAAGTTCACAAAAGTGGTAGTTCATGAGAGAGAAGCCATGAACAACTTTCTCAAAGGTTTCGCTTTGTTTGAGTCATGTAAAGCAACTTAGTACATGGATAGATTTGTCTCAATTTGGAGTGATCTTAACATACATTTCTAGTTTAGCAGATGTGAAATGAACAAAACAAAAGGGAAAAAAACTCCAGGGGTAAAATTTAGGTTTGATATTAGAAAATAACTTTTAGAAAATAACTGGAATAATCAACCTGAGAAAAATGAAAATTCTTCATCAATTACTATACATTGAGATTAGACAGGAAAATTCTCATGAGCAGTTTTGGAGGGGAAACAGGTAAGACCACTTGTCAACACGTTCCATAACTATTTTCCATAATCCTGCATTAAAGACCAGTAGCCTGACCTCTCTTCTGTAGGTGCTTAACTTTCACTAGCCACAGATCTGTAAGAGGCTTTGTGGAGATTGAGCCTTCAATAGGGCAATACAATATTTAAAGCATTCTCAGGGACCAAGATCTTTATTCAGCACAAAACTATCTGAGAAGAAACAAATTAAGAATCTTTGGAAAGGAAGAGAATGCAGATATGTGATGCAAAAAAAGATGAGGCACAATGAGGAAAGTAGAAAAGAAACAGTGGTATATTACCTTTATAAACAGTACTATTTAAAACACTCTGCTGTAAGAGTTTGTTTCCTAATGTGTGTTTAAACTAATTCTTCCAGTGCTGGCAGTTGCAGTTTGGATCCTAACCTAACCTCTTTTTTTTTATATAAAACTCAATAACCCTGTTATAACCAGCTAAAAAAATATGCACTTATAGTTTGTTTGAGAGGGAGTAGCTGTGTGGGGCTTGGTTCTTGTATTGTAACTTTTCTTTTGTTCTGATTGGCAAAAATGCATCCACATATTTTGTTCCAGGTTTAATAGGATAAAAGTTTCCTTTCGCACCAGTGCATGTCATTTCTGAATATGTTCTTAGAAGAGTGCCTATTTTCTCTAGTTTAGTCTAGAAATTATTTTCCTGGATCAGACATGTTTCTCCCAGTCAAATATCAATTGTTGTCAAAATAAAAGAACTACTTACAAGTATATTTATTTCCAACTTCATATTCCTTAATACTTTACTGTTTTAACTTTTAAGTTATGTCTCTGGAGCCCTCTTCCTTTGTAAATAATGGAAATGAAAATTGTTGCAAGATTTTGAATAAATTGAAATATTTCTTTTTTTAGTTTCTTCCACCAATTTTCTGGCAAGTGAAGTGATTTTTCGTTTAATTTCTTCTTTTCCTAGGTGTCTTATAGTGACAGATTATGAGAAGGATAGTCAACTAACTGCGTGAATACTTGTGCCATTGCCAAAAAGAAAAAAATCATAAATGAACATGAAGATTTAAAGAAGAAGTATGAAGTATATGATAGAGGGAAATTGCTGCTAGGGCACTAGTAACAGGCAGTGTATTTACTAAAGTATTAATGGATAACCAGGTAAGAATCACTTGAAGAGCAGTACATACTTGAATAGCTATCATTCCAGACAATAGTTAAACCCTTCATTTTCATGTTCTTTCAATTCATTTTCTTTGTTGATATTTTTCATGTAGTCTAGTTCACACAAGTTGCACCAGAACCTCACTGAAAGGCTTTGTTTGTGATTGTGCAAAAAACCATACTAATAAACAGATAGGCCTACTTGCTCCCCTTAGCCTAATAAAATTATTCCAGTGCTTATTGTGCTCCACCTCTTAAAAAAAATCTTTTTTCATAGCTAGTAATTTAAGGTAAAAATGCTTTCGGCTGTCTACTATCATTCTCCAAAATAGAATAATAGAATAATTTGGGTTGGAAAGACTCTTTAAGGTCATCTAGTCCAACACCCCTGCAATGAGCAGGGCCATCTTCAGCTAGATCAGGTTGCTCTGAGAATAAACTATCTGATTTTGTTTTAATGACATAAAATGCAGCCCGAGCAGGAAACAGAAAACTTCTTACAAAAACTTTTCTACATCAGTTCCAACACAAAGTGTTCTTTATCAGACTTTGCTTTAGATGATTGAAGGTATCAACTCCCTGTGTTTAAAGTGACACCAAAACACCAAGAAACTCCTGCAGCAGGAGACAATATATTTAGGACTTCTGCACATCTTCCAGCAAACATTTCAGACTGACCATCACAGAAAGTCTTATGACACATCACAGAATAAATGCCTGAAATATAACATCTGTAGAGGTATTTCTGTCATCCATTATTAATATTCTCCCAGGTTAAGAAGGTAGCACAGCTTGGCCATGCAATCTTTCTCTTGCACACTAATGCTTTCAGCCTGGGTGAAAATTCACACCGATGATGAAGATGGCCTTGATGCTGTTGGAGACATTCTCAGGCAGAAATAGGCTGAGATGACAGGCTATTTGACACAGCATCCTGGTTATCTCTCTGCTACCCCTCCTGTTGAAGTGATTGCTATGTGTCCTTTCCAGGTTATAACTGCTTGAGACAAATTCTGACACATAAAACTTGCTTTTGTAGTAGTTTGCATTTCATGTAGCTACTTCCATATGAAAATAAGAGCAAAGAAATTGCAAAATGCTTCCTGTGTTGGTAACACTTTCAGGTTCTTTACCATATTTATGGCTTTTTTCTTTCCTTCCCTGTGAAAAATTTTGTACTCATTTTTCATTCATGTAATGGAAGAGAATAAGTGCTTTGGATGACCCCAATTTTACTTGACAAGAAAGGAATATTTCTTTCTTTTTCAAGCACCTTGAGAGAAAACAACAAAATAGCAAGATGAGACTTGGATTAAGCTCTCCAGTTAGGATCAATCCAGTGTATCCAGTCATTTAATTTAGCCAATAATTGCATGAATATAACACTCACTCAGGATAAAGATAGACATTTGGTTCCTTGCTATTTTCAGACGCTTGAACCTCCATTTTCTATTTCCTAGTAAAACCAACTTCAAGGCTTTAAGTAATATCGCTGTGGGATACTTTGTCTTCTCTGATAAATCTCTTTCAGTCTGTTTATATTGGATAACTGAATATAGCCAGTGACTAAAAGTTTAAGCATTTACCTAGTGTGCAGGATATTTATATCCTTCCTCCCAATCCAGTAAGTAATTTCAAAATTCTTTTTAGAAATAGGAACAGAAAAGAATGGAAACAAGCTTTCTCAGAGTAGAATGGAACGCTCTTAAAAGTGAATTACATGTCTTCAAATATTTGTGCTACGTTGCCAAGGGAAGAAAGTGGCAAATAATACCATGTTTTAGGTCTGTGAACTTCGCCTATTTCCTGTTTATTTCAGAGTATTGTTGCAACCAGTCAATGTTTCAAGCTGCTTCAGCTCCTTAAAAAACCCATTTTTCAACCAACACACTTCCCATCCCCAGTTATGTCTTCATCCACCTGTTGTGCCAAGTGACATCAGATCTGGGGGGGGGCGGGAAACACCAACAACAGTAAAACAACACCTAACATCCAAAAACCTACACCATCACAGCAACAATAAAACACATAATTTTACCAAGGAAACAGAAATGTTCCTGATTGAGATGTTATTCTGTACTTTGCAGATGAACTCTGCCTCCCCAGGTGAACAAAGTGCTCGGAGGAAAAATGATGCTAGGTGCTGTGGTTTGAGTTGGTCACAATGAAATGGGTGAGGTGGAACAAGGAGAAAATTTGTGGTCAAAAAGAGGATAATAATGTGTTTGGCTCAAGTGGGTGGAGAAAAAAAATGTAGTCATATGGAAAAATTAGCAGCAATAATGAGGTTGCTAGTTGGTGAACAGCACTATATCTATTTTACTCCATGTTAAAAAGACATACAGTCACTGCTCTCCCCATCCATCCTTTCCTTTCCAAACCTCCTGATCCCCAGGGCAGGGCACAGCAAGGCAAGGTGAGGAAGGGTATCTGTCAGACAAAAGGACAACACAGTTTAGCCACTTTACCAAGGTGATGTTTCTGTTGTGTCTATATAATACTTAGATGCCACCTTAGATTTTTTGTGACTATAGATGTCAAAAGAGAGTTAATTCCTCCCCTCCTCCAATGCCTTGTTTCTATCTAAAACAACCCCTGAGTCAAGGCAAAGAGAAGAATGATTTGTATTAGAGAGGTCCTTTTTATAGTGATCCATGTCACTCTTATTTTTCAGGTGAAAGATACATGCCAGTTCATGGAGTCAAGTTTATTGTGATTTTAAACATATTTAGTGATAGTTTTCAAAATTTGTAGTAAAGATAATAAGTCTTCAGATTTTTAGCCCGTATCCCATAGGAAAATCATTAACATCATGCCTTAAATGTATTTCATTGCTGGCTTTGTTGCCCTACTTCCTCTTCAAGCATAATAAACCAAGCATTAGAAATGTTACCTGTAAATCCAAAGGCATATTAACCACTGCTTCTCTTATGTGGCAAATTTGATGCAAATCCTGTTATAGGAAAGAGGAAACTATTGCACAGAACTAAGAATTTACTGTAAGTTAAAAAATCTTTATAATACAATTAAAACACAAGTTACTGTTAGTCCAGTTATGACAGAACTATTACTTAAAGTACAAATTAATGCAGAAAAGCCTTATTAGAAATACCCTTAAATGCATTATAAAAGAACATTTATGAGTCTCTTTCTCTTGTGTGGTGCCCACCCTTCGATTTTCCCGGTGAGTCCCAAGACTGATGGTTTCAGTCTTTTTCAGGAAGAAGAAGGGGAAGTTGCTGGATGGCTTTGGTGTAAGAACTGTTGGTGTTTCCAACAAATTATTGTTATCCTGAGATACTTATGGATAGGAGTTTCCTCTTTCTTGGTCTTATGTCACTTTTAAACCTTATTTCAATACAACACACTGTCTTCCCATCAGTTTCCTATTGTCAGGTTTGTTTTTTTTTTGTCATTGCTATGAAGGGCTTCTGTTTTTCACCCTTGTCTCCCCAGCCATTGTCTGACAGGTGCTGAACTGGGACTCACAGGGAAAACCTAAACCACAGCAGTCCATGGACACAAGTCCTGTCAACAGCTGATCAACCAGGCTGAGCCCAGCTGTGGCCAGCAAGCCCAAAAGAGCCTTAAGACACTGTGCTGCTGGGGCAGTGCAAAACCTGCAGCCTTTCACCAGTCACATCAAATAATATTTACTGGGCTACACTGTGAGCTCTTGATCAAGTACCATTTGAGAGAAACTTGGCCAGCAGAAAGCAGAACTGTGGCACGTTCCCTGTAGCAAGACAGCTACTTCAGCACTTCTCCAGCTGAGCAAGAAGTGCACAGAAGTAGTTGGGATTTGTATGGTTGTTGAATATTATGTTTCATCTCCTCCTGTAAAGCTGACTGAAAATGTAGGTTAGCACTTTTGCTGTTGCTGACTTTTTTGGTCCTTGGGATTTTCTTGGTAGCACAGTTTTTTCGTCTGCATTATGTCTGATAAGATAGAACAAGCGACGTCTAAGACAGGGGTCACGCTCTTCCGAGTTGCAGCAGTTAATGTGAACTGTCAGCCTGCAGCTGTTACATTGGCACTGCTCTTGGCAGAACAAATCTTCAGTTAATGCATAGAGTATAAGGGTTTGAGAGGTTTAGAGGACAGCCAGTAGAGAATTTAAACTTATTTTACTTTGTACTATGATTTTTTTTATCTTAAGTGTCAGATTAATAAAGTTTTATAAAGTATTGCATATAAGGTGAACATTAAATGGCTGTTATTCTTCCTTTGAAAATGAAGATTTTGACTCCAATAATTACTTGGAAAGTAATTTAAATTTGCCTAGTGAATAGTTAATATTAATTTATTTAAGCCTTTATGTTGAGTTTTTGTCTTTTTCTTCTTCTTTTTCCTTTAAAAATATTTGAAAAGACTTCCCAATGGCAGCTGAGGCTGTTGAAATTTGTAAAAAAATTATTTCTTTCCTATTTCTAAAGTTCCAGGTAGCATATGTTTCTTTCTTTTTCCCTGAAATGTTTCTGCCCATTGGGGCAGTAGAACCAGAAGTTCAGAGAAACTCCTTGAAATTGTTAAGTGATTCATCACTGAAAGTCAGCAACCATCAATGAATGTACGAGAACCAGGGTGACATCTGAAGACAGCAGGGATTGCAGGCTCCCACCTCAGATGTTTCCCCTGATTCACTGTCTTCCTTAGGAAGAGCAAACAAAAAAGAATAAAGCCTGTCTGCTCCTAACTCCAGCTTCAGAACAGGAAAACAAGTAAGCTTTTAGCCCTGAATAAAGAAGGGTCAGGTTCTTTAGTGTATAGCTATGGAAAATCTCAGACTGGTACTTTCTGGACCAGAAGATAGCACTTCTTTTACAGCTCCAGCTATGCCCTCTGTAAATGAAACACTCTTCCAAAACGGCAGGATTTTTTTCACCTGTAGTGAACACTTGAGTCTTATTTTGAGAACTACTACGTGTCATAAGAAAGAATGTTATCTTTTTCATAGAAATGAGAGCATCATGATTGCCATTTGTGAATTACTTTGTAAACTTGGGCTACTATGTCTAGAAGGTAAATGAAAAGTCATAGAAACAAAACTAAGTATTTTATGAAAATTGAGTTTAAGTATTTGTGCTGGTGGGTCTTTTAAGATCTTGAATATAGCTGTTCTGCCATATAAAAAACTTCTTTTTCTAGACTTTGTTCTGGCTATATTTTTATAAATTGCAAAAAAAAAGATGACAATACAAGGCAGTTTGTGTCCAATTGCAGTCTACAGAGATCAAAGCTTGAAGTCATGTCAACTTCTTAAATAAATGGGAGAGAAGAATTACTTGAAAGAAGAAATATTGTACCATAAAAATAGATATAAGACTAAGCAGCTAATTGCTGTAGATTCTAGAAAGCAAAAAATGGTTCAGAGGAAAGACTCAGAACTGCACAGGAGTCTACAAACAGCAGTGACATAAAAGAAATCAGATGCAGAAAGTAGGCAGATGTTTACATACAAAGAAAATTGGTTCGAACATATAGTAGTGAGTCTTTCACAGTGATTCACACACTTAATGTTGGCTTTGTTCCTTCTGAGGTTTGAGGAAAATATATAAAACTCAACCTCTGCATTTTTAAACCCTAAGTCTTTATTCTGATTTTCTTTTCCCCATAAGATTTTGCACATACATTGCTGAAAAGAATCCATATAGACTTTTAAATCTTCCAATGGTCTGGGATTTCTTTTATTCTCACCTAGACATAATTTTCTGCATTATCTGTAGTACTGCCTTTGGCCCTTATTTTCCTTACACAGGAAACTTGTTTTCCTCTTACAGGTTAACATAATTTTTCCTTAGGGAATTCAATCTTAGTTTACTGCCTTGGAGAGAAATCTGTAAACATTACAAAAGTATTTCATATGCAAGGAATTGTTTCCTTATGAACTGAAATAAAATGACAATTATGCGATTTTTACTTATTTATATAAATCTAAAATTAGTTAATATTTTGTCTGACTCTTTGGCCCTAAAATTTTCTTTAATGTGAGACAACATTATTCAGTATCACCTGCAGGTTTTTTCCTCCAGGAGGAGCATTTTCTCTCCAGAACAAATGGGAAAATTTTAAAGGCATATTCTCCAACATATCATCAATAACAGGAGCTAGTTTTAAGTATCAATCTTTTCTTAATATTAATTGTGTTTGCTAGTGCAAATAACTTGAGGACATAAAGGCCAGTGGCACTCCTACTTTTAATTGTAAAGCAATCCAGAATGTAAAGCAATGGAAAAAGAAAGCTATTAACTCTGGTCCAAGTTATTTTCACTCTGTTTGGTAACCAAAGAAGAAAACAAGTGGGCACCATACCATACTGATCCATCCAGAAAAGATATTTATTTGGTTGTATAGCATTGTAACTTTCTTTAATAGCATGTTTAGAATTCTGTGTAAACTGCTTAAAACCTGCACCTTCCCAAGACTGGGTCAGTAATTTCATATGAAAATTGAGGTAGTGTCACTTCAGTTGTATTTCATTGCAGTCACACAAGCCAATATTTTGCTGAGAAATAAATAACGAGTGGTTCTTTGTCAAGAACATTAGTCTCTCTGAAAAACAGCAATTTGAAAAAATTGGAGAGGAAATAAACTAACAGTTATCCACCGTTTCAGAACTGCTCATTGTAATGTTTTAGTCTTTTGTTCAATTTTGTTGTAAAAGCTCCATACAACATGGTTTCCATCATTTCCATGGGGAGGCCATTCAATTTAGAAAAGAAATAATGACAGCTCTTAAGTGGGTTCCCCCCGCCCCCAACCTTAATTTAGGCTCACTGAATGATCTGCTTCCTTTGGGCATATGTGCTCAAGGTGACATTGGAGAACATTGGAAAGTGAGCACAGAGCTTCAAAATATTCAGGCTAAAAATTCCACCCAAATCCACTGAAATTTAATGCAGTTACTGCCCTGCATGGAGTTAGTCTTGGGTCATGTATTTTAAAGTACAACCTTCTTGTAAAGGATCTTGGCACCCACACATGTAGGACTTTCACCCTGTAAACTAGTAAAAATAAAAAGAAAACTCAATTTTATTAACATCTTCAATAACTGTAACAGAAGCTTAAGCTTGCAAGCTGCAATAGCCTGCATGTTGTGTTCTGCTGGTTTTGGATAATAGTACATTAGACATACTGTTTCATCCTCTTCTTTTGAATCTTTTAACTTGATTGTGCATAGTTTTTTTTTCCATTACTTTATTTCTAATGGCTGCTCAGAGTTCTTACTCTCTGACCTGTCCTGGTTATCCTGAATTTCCCAGCCAGTCATACCTGCATGTAGAAATTCTGCCATCTCCATGAAAATGACCCAAAAGATGTCTCAGGGTTTATCTGTTCCACTACATCACCAGAACCCAAGGAATATTTTTGGGGCCAGGTATTCAGTCATCCATAAGGCTAAATTTACAGAGCAGTCCCTGACTACTTGTGAAGAACCTTCTCTTCTCTTTCAGTACCCATCATCTGCTGCTAAAGATTTGACTTCTATTTCTTTCAGTGCTGACAACCTTTATTGCTTTCTCAAGGTGCACTGTAACAAATGCTTCTGTATGTTTCCTCGGGCAGCCACTCACACTTGTGAATCTCACTGTGAGCCTCAGCAAAGCCACCTCTCCATTGTCTCCTGAATTTTTTAAGTTTCTCCTCTGTGACATAGCCAGAGGAATAAAATAAAATAATAAAACAAAATAAGATAAAGCAAATAGCAGGTAGGCTGTTTTTGTGCTGAGATCATTGTAGATCATGCTGGTCCCTGGTACGTAGCACTTCCTTTTTCTTCCCTTCTGAAAGCATTCATTTCATTTATTGCCCCTGCTCCAAGGGGTCATGGCCCTCCATTTCATATAAAGGCTTTGCCTTACTGTAAATAATAAGCCAAGCTCATATGACCATGGATGACTGTCACAACATTCTTGAACAGAAAAGTTACCTTTATTTCATTTATTTATTCTGCTACAGGTACACACAAGGAGAGAGAACAATGTAATATTTCTGAGATGGTTGTTGCATATCCATTTCTTGGCTGCTCAGTCATCTGAGGAATTAGGAGTTAAATGTATATTTACATATACATGGGACTTTCACTGATAACATAATACATAATAAGTGCCTAAATATTCAATTCAGTTAGGTTTTATTTTCATTGAAGAGCATTATATTTCAAGAACTCTATTTAAAATACTTATTTGTTATATCAGAGGAATTATCAAGTTTCAAGATTTTCAGAATGTCAAACCATCTGAATTTAGCATTATTAAAATGATAAAAAAACCTCATCCTTGTCAATTTTAAATGAGTGAAAGATAATTTTAATGAAAAAGAAACATGCAGAAGAAAAAATTGTTTTCAAAATGTCTAATTTGATATGTTTTTTCTTTGTTTATTAACATTTCTTTTCAAAATATTGACCTTTTGCTAATAAAAAATAGTCAGGATAGGGAGTTTCTTATCTAAATCATGTGGGGAGGGAAAGAGAGGAAAGCAAATTCTAAAAGAACCTAATACTAATTTTATCAAGAACAGCCTTGTAGCACTTTCTCAAAGTATTGAATGTTTCTTTCTATTTATATATTTATTTTTATTAGACAGGGATTTCATATTTTGTTGATATTAATATACATTTTTCTGTAGCTCTATTTGATTCAGTTACTGAAATATATAGGGAAGACCCGGTAGGATCAAATGGGGAACAGCAGATGCAACAGAATTCTGCAAATTCATTGTAATTCTTGAGAAATAAATGTATAGAGAGAATGTAAATTAGCTCCCATTAGCTAATGAGCAGACAGGGATTTGCATAAATGAGCAAAAACATTATATGGTGTTCCTAAGTCTCCATGCTTTATCTGTGTTCTGTGATTGGCTGAGACAAATCAATTTCGGTAGAATAATTAAAACCTACATGGCCTAAAGGGAACATTCAGACATTTAAGAAGATACTAAATGTTCCTTATCATAATAAGTCAGAAAAACACATTCAATTAGTATATTAAAATATTATTCATTGCCACAATATATTTTAATTAGTTGAACAGGTAAAATGTGCTTCAATCACATTTCAATATTAGTTGTTTACAAAGTAATGAATTCTCAGTAAAGGAAGAACAGAAAATAAAGCCTCCAGCATATTTTGGAAAGCAACTTCTGTGAAGTTCTTCCTTGTCTCCCCTCTATTTTTTTTCTGGGCAAGGATACCCAGAGCACCTGGCTGCTACTTCATCAGAGTGTTTTTGACTGAATTCTATTTCTAAGACTTTAGACCAAATTTGAACCTAATAACCCAGTTCAGGAATCTTTTCATAGTAAAGCAGATATTCAGTATATAATTTCTTCTTAAGATGTGCTGATGATTACACAGTGTCATTCTGAATCTGGTTTCCTTTCAATGCCCATGCATATATCTGCAAGCATGAAGACCACTGAAAAAAATAATGGTGTATAAAAATAAAAATAAAAAAAATAGTTTCGGAGCCACTACAGGGTGCCCCAGGGGGTCGGGGAGGCAACCTGGGATAGGTTGCTGGTGGTCTGAAAACCTCTGTGTCCCAGAGGCTAAGCTCGTGGTTGCCAATGGGGAGGAAGCAAGTCCCTCCAGAGGCTTCAGAACCCAGGCGTAAGGGAATAGGGAAAGGGTTCTTGTTGGCCTTCTAGACCCCCGTTAGTAATAAAAGCGACTGGCGGAGTAAAGAGAGAGAGACTCTCGGAGCGGCAATAACAGGCTTTACTCTGCTAGATCCTCCTCACGAGAGCCTCGAATGAGGGCTGCGCAGGAGGTTTTATATGGAGAAGACAACCAATCAGGGAAGGGGTAAGGGGAAGAGTTGGGGATGAGCCGGACTGGCTCATCCTATAAGAGGGAAGAAGGGGAGGGAGTAGGGGTACAAAGCCAACCAGCAACCGTACATCAACGAGGGTTCCAGAACAGGGGTGGAGAGCAATTAGGAAGTGACAACCATAAGAACCAATGATGAAACACAGAAATTGCAAATCACTATGATTTTGCAGAACCCTAAACTATACTGGCAAGTTCTGGGGCGGGATCTTTAGGAGCTGATCCAGCCCACCAGGGGGAGGAGTCTGGGGGTTCAGGAGGTCCCTCCACGGGGAAGGCTACTCCCACAATGGTGTTCCTGTTCACTGCAAATATTGTGGTTTAGGAATGGCATTCTCCAATGTAAAGTTTTCAATAAAACCACTAGAAGCCATGCACACTTTGCTCAGTCCCTCTGCTCCTCACTCTCCCCTGGGTTGTACTGGAGAGGAGAATTAGACGTACAAAAAGGTAAAGATCACGGGTTGAGAGAAGTTTACTGGAAACAGCAATGAGATAAGAAAATTAACACTAATAGCAACATTATTAATAACAGAAGATTACAAGAGAGGGGAATAATTCACATGCTAATGCACACCAGTACACCCCCTCAGAGCCCAACAACACCCAGCCACTGCTACACTAGCCAGACCTGGAAGGGACCCCGTTTCCCCATTCTTTGAAAATTATGTGAGGTGGTATAGAACAAACTCTGGGTCCTAGCCATGCCAACTCCTGGTAACTGCAAAAACTGACTCTGTCCTGGCCAGAATCAGGGCAGAAGGGTCTTTTAAATGCCAATTAGATGATATTAAAATTTTGTTGGTTTGGAAATAGCATGTTATCCAGGGAAGAGGACATCAGTCAAGAAGTTACTTAATCAAACACGTGGCTTTCAGTCATCGTGTGGTTTGTGGTTGCATTACAGGTATGTAACATGATTGTGCCATTTCTAGACTGATCAAAGAGCATGTGGAGAATTGCCAGTTGTCTAGTTTTTGTCTTCTGTGCCTCTTCCCTGTTGTATAATTTTTAAATATATACGTTATAAATATTAAGGTCGTTTATAAATAGGATCATCTTGCACGTATGACTATAGAACACAAAAGACTTGGAAGTGATAAATTATACTAAAAAGTTTAAACAAGAATTTGACCTGGTCTTGAACTTAAACTTTTATTATATAGAAAATGTATTCCAAATCTGTGTATCAGCTATTATTGGGGGGTTTTCACAAAATACTTTTTCCATGCTCTGAAAGTCTATGCACAACGTTGTATGTGCATAGAGAATTGTAATCAGGAATGTATTTATGCTAATTTAAAATTGCCATTTTCAACCAAATAGAAATCAATCTTTACTATTTTGTGTGTCTGTCACATCATCCAGTGTCAGACCAATTTGTGGTAAAGGCTAGAAATGACCATGAGTTTGTGATTTATGCATATGCAGTATAAATATAGGTAATTTTGACTTCAAACCAAGACCAATGGTTTGTGCTCAAAAAAGCAAAAATATATGAATATAACTGCTCTAGTGAAAGGTTTCCCTGTCCACAGCATGGGGGTTGGAGCTAGAAGGTCTTTAAGGTCCCTTTGAACCCAGGTGATTTTGCCATTTGATGATTAAGATAAACAACATAGATTATAAGTCATTTTGTAAGGTTTTTCCTGTGTGAAGAAGCCATTTGTTTTCAATGGAAGCTGATTATATTGTAGGTTCCCGATTTCTTTTTGAAGTCCTTACCCTACTTGAGAGATGTAAGAGCCCTAAGTTTTTTAGTAGTTACATATAAGGAAAAATAATTTTAAATACAGGAGTCAAATTTTGTACTGATGGGAACGGCTGCAGTTCCATGGATTTTGATGAAGCTGTAAACACAAACACCAGCTGTGAATTCATCTCAGATATTTAATGACATTCTTGTCTAAAAGTCATTTAAAAGCCTTAATGTATGAACTGCAAAAGAAATATTAACATTTTTCAATAGCAAAAACATACTACTAAAATTGTTCTAAGGCTAGTGCATTGACCTTGGCTGGCTGTCAGGTGCCAACCCAGCTGCTTTCTCATTCCCCCTTCACAATAGGATAGGGGGAAAAAATAAGATCAAAAAGCTCATGGGCTGAGATGAAGATAGGGAAATTCCATGCCAATTACAGTCAAGGGCAAAACAGAACTGAACTTGAAGAAGATTATTTTTATTTGTTGCCAATTAAAACCACACTAAGGCAGTGAGAAACAGAGACAAGACTAACCCCCCACACTGTACTTCATACCAGGTTCAACCTCACTCCTTCAATCATGACTCCTTTGCCTTCTTCCCTCATGCAAGCAGAGCAGTTTTCTTTGGAATGAAGGCTATGGTCAGTCCACAGAAGTTTCTCCTTCCTTCTCACATCTTTTTTTCCTGCTCCAGCATGAGTCCATCCCACAGGCTGCAGTCCTGAACAAACTGCTCCAGCATAGTTCCTCTCTACCAGGAGAGGGACTACTCCTTCACAAACAGGCTGCTCCAGTGTGAGTCCCCCACAGGGCACAGGTCCCATCAGAAAACCTTCTCTTCTGTGAGATCTTCTCTTATGTGATCACATCACCTGCCAGGAGCCTGCTGCCGAGTGGGCTCTGCATGGGCTGCAGCTTCTATAAAGGAATGTTCATTTGCTGTGTTCTGGCTTCCCCCATGAGCTGCAGTGGGATATGTTCCAGTGGGGTCCTCCATGGGCTGCAGGAGGACAACCTGTGTCACCATAATGTTCTCCATGGGCTGAAGGAGAATTTCTGCTCTGGCACTTGGGGCACTGCCTCCCCTTCCTTTTCCACTGACCTTGGTGTCCACAGGACTGTTTCTCTCACACTTATTCTCATCCACATAACTCACAGCTGATGTGCAATGTTTTTAACTTTAAATATGTTTTCCCAGAGGTATCACCATGTGAACTGAGGAGCTCCACTGAGCTCTGTTGTGAGTGTGCTGGAGCTGACTGGAACTGACTGGACTGGGTGTGGAGCAGCCTCTGCTCTGTTCTCACAGAGGCAGCCCTGCTGCTCCACTGAACTACCAACACTTGGACATGTGCAACCTGTAAAAAAGGCTCCTGCTTCTTATACAATATCTACTGAAAAAAAAAAAAAGACCAAAAAACCAAAAAACCCCAAACCAAACAAAAAAACCCAAACAAAATACAAAACAAAACAAACCCTGAGTAATTAAATTCAGCTATAATGATTTTTCTGAAGTTGAAAATGTGAGTGATGCACATTGGCAGCTCAATGGGCTTTGAGTTGCTTGCCCTTTTTGCTGGTGCAGTCTCCATAACACAGAGAGCTGGTTTCCACAAAGCCTTTTGTATTTTCCTTTACCTAATAAAGCAGAAGCTTTTCTTAAATTTCCTGAAATATAGTTAAGCTAGTAAACACATCTCTCTTTTACAGTAATTCTACTAGAAAGAGGCATCAGAAAAATATCTGTAGGAAGAAGCAACTGATATTAAGGAGGAAAAACTGATTTCATAGAGAAGGTGAGATTCTGTGTTACTGAAACATGGTTCTTAAAATTATGTCCTTTGCAATTTGATTCCAAAAACTAATATGTAGCAGGTACTTTGCATGGAGGTATGATGACTGATGGGCTTCACATATTGTTTGAAATTAAGCTTTTTGCCTTTATGCATCAAATTTAGGAGACTGACTTCCTCTTAATAATCAGAAACTGAATGTGTTGCAGTTTAAAAATTAAAAATTAAAATCCTTTTGATTGATGCTGCTTTTAATTTAGTTAGAGCCATAAATCATCCTATGACTTTCTGTGAAGGATGTTGTATAAATATTTTGCATTCACGACTGGGTCACAAAGTGACCCCCTGTCTTGTTCTCTTGGCTGCCTTTTTCTTACCACATGAAACATGATGTAATGAAATTGGTCTCAGAGTATATGTACAGTGAATACATATGTCTTATGGCTGATTGTCAACTTACTACAGTAAGCTCAATATCTAGCATTATTCTTGATGTTCAGACATTATTGTAGAGGAAATGGCACCAATAATTGGGTCCTTGGTTAAAAGAGCATGCAATTTGAATTTAAATCCTATGAGTACGGAAAATATGTGTGAAGATTGACCTAGAAAGGTGTACTCCTTCTTCACAATGAAGATTCATGCAAATCCAAGTCTTAGGACAGCCACATTTTTCTTTGGAAAACAAAAAACTGTAATAGAACTCACAGGAAAGAAAACAGAGGGAAGATAAATTCCAGCTCATCAGTACCAAGCATCACTTAATAATATCAAGAACTTTTGTTAATAATCATTAATGTTCCATGGTCAACTTTGTCAGTCAAGTTTAGCTGAAAGCACAGTAAATATAAATAACTGGTAGCATTAGTAAAAAAAACAAAAACACCACACTACACACATTTCTCTTATTGAAGTTTCATTTCCACATCCATTCTGTTATGATGTTCTCAGCTGCCCATGAATCAAAACTTAAAACTGAGCTGACCTGCATGGCTCTTCAACAATGTGGTTAAGGGTTTGTAAGGGTTTGAAATTATTAGTCTTTTCTGGATTTTAATATCACACACAGCTAATGTTAGGCTGAAACTGTATCTATGTCTTTAGTTATAAATATAAGGGTTACCACATTCGATGTGATAACTAGCATGTCTACTCCAGTCTCTTCTCTCAGACAGCAATAAAGATTTAAAAAATAATAAAGTACAAGGAAAATAATAATCCAATTTTCTGAGCAATCACAAATGACCTGACCTTATAGTGTAANTATATATATAAGCTTTTGCAATATAAAATGAATGGTCATGTTGTATGTGTAAACATTTTTAACCTGTTTTTTAATAAAGCACTCACTGCATATTATTACTATAGAAAAAGTTGAATGGTGTAATGAAAATATGATTCATTAACACAAAATAAAAATGCATAAAAGAAGTGAGCTGAGAAGTACTTTTGTCATCTTTTCATGGATGTAGATGGTTACTTCCTTTCTTACTCATTGCTTTTTTTCCAAATTCCAGGATCTTGCATTGGGTTCTTGTCACGTAAGGGTTGCTGCAATAGAAAGACAGTCAGATTACATCCTGCCTCTACCTCTATAAACAGGGAAATATGATAAGATAAACAGAAAAAGAAAAAAAGAATCACCCTGAGGGTGGTTGAACACAAGGACACATTGCTCACTAAGGTTGTGGATTCTGTCTTTGAAGATACTCACAGTTTGACTGAACAACGCCCTAAGCAACTTGACCCAACTGGACTTGCTTCAAGCAGGATGTTGGACTAGCTGATTTCCAGAGGTGCCCTCCTGCCTAAATTATTATATAAAGCAGTGTTTTCATACCTTGCCTCATGGCTCCATCCTTATTTCACATGAAAGCCTGCAGGCTGTATTTCTCAGCTCTACTTGCTATTTCATCCATACAGAGGAACATATTCAATAAAATTTTGAACTATATCAATTTCTATATTTGAAAGGTTTTTGTTTACTAAATAAGTATTAATGCCTAAACTAGCCAGATATTTTTGAAGTTCTCACCAGATGGGGAGAAAATACTGAGCATCATATTGCAAAGTTTTTCCTGAGTAACCAAAGATTAGGATCAGATACCTTTCAGATTACTGGAGAAATAACTGCCAGAAATGTATATTTTAAGCAAATTATTTACTGGGCTTTTTTTCACTTTGGTCTTCTCTTGCTATGCTCTGTTACTTCACTCCCTTACTGTGCCTTCCAGATAATTTTAGGGACAAAAACTGGTGGAAATATATGTTTCTTCCAGGAGAATAATTCTAATGTCATGGCCATTCTGTTCCCTAATATTATTATGAAAATGCAATACAACAACAGTAGTTAGGAATGTTATCCCTTGAAATAGGATGGTATTTACTCAAGTGCCAGTGTCAGATGGCTCTTAGTCTTTTCCAAAGTGCATCTTTTCATATTTTTTTAGATACAAAGTAACCCTGACTGAGAAATACATGAGGAATACTTGCCATCAACTCCTCCTTTCAATTCTTAAAAAAAAAAAAAAAAAAAAAAAACCCAAAAAAAACAAAAAAAAAAAGAAAAAGAAAAAAAAAGTACTGCTTTTTTCCTCTTCACATCTCAGTGATAATATCCACATTTTATATTTTATTAGATAAGGCTGCCATATTAAGGCAGCTAATTTGTTGATACAACTTCTAAAATTAACTGTCATTGTACTTGTTCTTTTCCTCATGTTAATCTCATCATTGTGTCTAAGCTTCTGTATATTTATTCTAAGTCAACATTCTTTGTTCTTTGATTCTCTGTACTCTCATCATTGTTTTAATATTTTTTTGGAAATTAAAGGGAAGAAGTGACAAAAGTATCTACAAAGCTTAATGAATAAGACATTCTGTTTAGCCTGATAATCCTTCCCAGTTCTCCTAGCCCTCCCTTTTTGAATTTTCTTTTTTCTCTAACTGTAATAAATAGGATGGGAGTTTGCTATGTTTTAGAATATGTGTATGATGTATGCTGTGAACCTTGTGAGTGTTTCAAGATTCTCATTTCAGCTACTCTGAAAAAGTTCCTATTTAAGAGGTTCTGCTCATTGGAAAGCTTTCACCAGTACTTACATTTCAGACTGGAATAAACTTTTAAAGTATGTCCATTTCAGCTCCTGAAGTATTCCGTACAGAGCTTCCCAGGACTGTTTTCTACTTCCACTACATCAAGGGTTTTTTACACTCCATAAAATATATACTTGCAGCTGTCCTCTTCAGGACCTGACTTACCATCTCCAGATGACCCGTGACTGATCAATTACTTACGAATCCTGCTAGCTGTCACGACTTGTTAGTGTCCAAAGGCCCTTTTAGTCTCTTACCAAACGCTTTCATGAAGACCTTGTTGTAGAACACAAAAAATAAGCTATTGAAAGGGCAGCTTTTGAGTTCCTTGGCATTTCATCTCTTAAATAAAAACAATGCCTCTGAATTTCTGTAACACCCACATACTTACATGTTGCATATGTTCCAGTCTTCCTTCAGAGTGCCTTGAACAATGGATGGGAGAAAGCAAGCTTTTTAGGAATTTCCTAAAATTTAGCTGGAGTTTTAACAGTCAATAGGAGACATAAGGCAAGATCCACAGACAAATGTAGAGACAGTAAAGCAAAATCTAGATAGATATACTCAGCTGCGTAACGAAGTTTCTCAAGGGTCCTGCTTCATCCCTGCTTCTTTTGCAAATGGCCAATTTTTGAGTCTTTAGCCTTCAGCCTTTCAGTGTGTCACAAATGTCCAACTGGACACAAGACATGAGGTTGCACCTACATTTCCCATGTTCAGGCCATGCATTGTAGACACACTCTGAAGTATCAGAGGCATCCAGGCAGGAATGGCCAATAGGACACAGGATTTACAGGAAACCCGTGCTGTTTGAGAGCCGTAATAAGACGAGAGACTGAAATGCTGTAAGGTATTTGGCGTGAATCTACTGCCTTATATTTAAGCAAATTAAACATTAGTAGTTTCTGCTTTAAATAATATTAATATAAGTAAAGTTCAGATAGCTTTAGAGAGGTTTCATCAGATGTATACAATCTGTTACATTCTTAATCAGATTATTGTTTCAATATGTCAAATGCTATGACACTTTCTAAGACGTCTTTACAACAACTGAAGAACAACAGCATGGGGCATCTCCAAATGAAAGAGCAGTTTGGATCATCCTCCTCTAATCTGACAGTTCTTGGCAATATCCACTATGAAGTCTCACAAAGGCTTTTCTATCCTGAAAAGCATTGGTGAGCAGGTGGGTTTGTTGAAGCTTCCCTAGCCCAAGGATAAAGAGTAGAAAGTGTAGGTAGGACCAACCTTATTTTAAAGATGTATTTATGACAATTTCAAGGCTTGTTTTTTGAAAAGTATATTCAGTCATAATGGAAAACTTATTCTGGGGGATTGGGTAGCAGTCTAGAAACTTCCTCAGAGAAGCATAGTCTGCTGAAGAATCCCTGTGCTGCAAACTCAGGACACCCCAGCATCTACAGTCCTGTAAGTGGCTCAGGTCTTTTTGTGAAGATAAATCTGATAAATTTATCCTATGCTGTAACTTTGGTGTCCAAATGCTACAGAAAGGAAAAAAAAAATCAAGATTTTACATTTTCTGGGGTACCAAGGAAAAGAAAAATTAGAGCAGTTCAAATTTTATCAAAACTTGTAACAATTCTTGTTACATTCTTATTTATTGACAAGATATTATATGCAGAAGTAGCTATATCTGAGCCAAAGGTCATTATAACCTCTATGATGTTAACATAGAAGCAGTGCTGAGAGTGTATCACTCAGTATCGATTCCATATAAGCTAGACAAAATATCTGGAAAACATTTTCATAAAGGATAATATTTGAACATGTACATTTTTTAAAACCATTTACAGTCAGATAAGTGCTATGTAAGGACTGAACTCAGGCAGGTTCAAGATGCACAGATAGTGAAATATTCAGCTTTGAATGTTCTTAAGGCAGGAGATTCTAAGTATAGAAACTGATATTCTTCTGATTGCTGTAGGTCTCTCAATGGTACTGCTTCATCCTATATGAACTTTTAATAGCATTTCCAGTATCAAGAAAGTTACCAAATCAAATATATGAACTGAAATCTTCCTAGCTGTGATGCTTGTGAACTTCTTCCTAGCACTGCTAAAAATGTACTGAAGTTATGAAAATAGACTCTTCTTAACAGGTCAAAATTTTTAATCAAGAATACTTATGCTTAAGTGATTTTAGATCACTAAAGTCTAAATCTGTTTTAATTATGTATTCTCAATCACACTAATGCTGGTTTTCATTAACAAATGAAACACATATTTTTTTCTATTTATCTTCATTAAAAATAAACTCGAGTTCAAAATAAATTTTTTAAAAATCAAGTTTAGAAGGTTTATCCAGGAAGATTAAACTACTTAAAACTGAGACAATGATAATGAGTAGTAATTATGAAATCACTGAGCTACCTGAAAAGTTTCCATGGCTCCATCTCTACTGTATTATTGCTCAAGCATTATACTATTAGCATGTCAAAATAAACCAGTTCCTCAATAGCTCATGCAAAAACAAAAAACTTCCCAATATTTCTCTTGAACAATTGTTGTTACGATATGTTATTTACTAATGTCACTTATAATTTGATGGAAAACTCATGTCAAAAAAAAATAAACACACCATTCCCTTCAGAGAGGAGGAAACTGAGGGGAGACCTCATCACAACCTACAACTTTCTCACAAGAGCAGGCACAGTTAACTTCTTGTTGGTGATCAGCGTCAGGACCTGTGGAAACAGCATAAAACATTTTTCCCCCTTTTTTTTAAAGTTCTTTTTAAAATTTCTCATTAGTAATATCTTTCATCAAAATAGGTCTGTTTTGTGTCTTCCTCGATCACCAGATCTCACTCCAACTAATAGACAGAGACACATCTGCCCTCCTAAAGCTAGTTAGGCTTTGTATTACAATTGAGAAATGTGACTACAATCATTAAAGGATTAATAGGACAGAAAAATATTTTAATATATCGTAACTGAACTTTGCAGAAATAAAGAAGTCAATATAACCCTCACAAACACAGCCATCTGAGATTTTTTGCAGCCCTCAATAACAAATTCAACTCATTTGAACAACTATAGGATGTTTATAACAGCTATTAAGTCTTAATCTAATTATAAATGGGAATTTTATTAAAAACATATCTGAGAGGCAAAACTTGCAGTTACAAAAGCAAAGAGGACAATATTCCCCAGTGTCTGAAGGGTTTTCTTCAACTATATACTTCCTTGAGGCTGCTAAAATTGCAACTACATCCAGATAATGCATTATCTTAGGCTTCATTACCTTGTAAGTTCAACAAAGACTGTAAACAAAAAACAACAGTAAACAGTCGTGGCCTATTCATTTTCTTCTCGTTCTGCCTAAATGCCATAAATAATATCATAATATACACTGAATTATAATCACATGCTAATTAAAAATAGATGGTCCTGTGGGGAACAAACTGTAAATTGTATTTCATTAGAACTAACTTATAGGGAAAATGGTTAGAAATAAAATTCAACAGAGCTCAGCTCTTACATCTATCAATAATACATTATAAAAAGTTGTCCTCCTGTCAATACAAGGATCCCTGAATTAGTAACTAAAGGCAGTCATCCAATAAACTCTGTCCTGTGGTTACTTTCTAGGGATTTCCTCTTGCTAATTACTGCAAAGTATTTTGTTAAGTTACAAATTACTGTAATTTGTTCCATGACAAAGAACTCATCTTTTGTGAATCAGGATGGGCCCAAAGGTCTCTTTGTGTATTCCTTTTGCAGGAATTTACTGGAAAATATTAGACTCTGAGTAACAGAAGAAAAAACAACCACTCTGTTTCTAAGTTTTTCTATAACATGAATTTTCAGAACACAAATTGAAAATGCAGATTTAATGGTAGTGGTTTTCAAGTTAAAAAGTCCAGTCTTTTCAGGAAAAGTTCTTACTACAGTAAGACTAATTCTGTCTTTCCAAATGAGTTTTAGTTCTATTTTGGCCTAATCATAAAATTGGTATTGAAAGAAGTGAACACTTTCCTTCCTTCAAAGCACATAGAAAAAATATTGTCACTGTATTGATGGATTCTTCATTGCTTTAATTATATCACATAGGGTGATTGAATAAGCCATGAGAAACATGTGAAGTGCTCTGCCCAGGACAGACCCATTAGGCAGTTTTTGTTTGCTTGTTGGGTTTTTTCCCCCTTTTCCACCAAATTGAAGAATCAGTTATTTACACAGCATTAATCCCCACCATCATCTCCGTCTCATGATGCTGGATTTACACTAGGCCTGTATTAGTTTGATTTCACAAAGAATGGATTAGAACAGACCTCTTTCTAAGGATTAGGCTTGGCTTTCACAACAATTTCATAGAGAAATTATTCCACCTGGCCTACAAATTGTTTTTACTACAGATAATCAAGTGGCCTTCTTTATCCACATCATGCGGTTGACTTAAATCCATAAGAACTGAGAGACCCAATGTCCACCTTTCACTCAGGAAAAAAATATGCCCCACAATTACAATCCTGTGTATGGTTTCCACAGCTAAAAGAACAATAGACTCAGTTTCTATGACTGGGATACTTTAAACCCTAAAAGAGAGGCATGTGCCAGCAAATAGTATCCTTATTTTCTCCAAGAATTTGTTTCAGAAGAAATTATGGCTCTATTTATAGCAAAGGAAAAGAGAAGAAAAAATAAAAGCTCTAACATAGCCTTGAGGAAAAGCTCAGAGAAAGAAAACTTTTGCAAAATAAATACTGGATAGGGTATCATAGCTTATGTTGTTTGATTCAACTGTTTTCAAGAAAAAAGCACTTTGTATAGGCTTTCACTATACATGGTTTTCATCAAGTATGATGGATGCAATAATTTGTCTTAAAATTGGTATGTAAAGCTAGCAGTTATGCCTACTTTGATAAGTGCACACAAATACTTCCCCTTCTCTGCTATGGAGATGTGAAATTTATTTTCTGCAATGATTACTAAGGACATTAAAATTTAATTCTAGTATATGTATTTCTACAGGTAAAGAAGATAAGTTTTCTCTTTTCAAAAGAAAAAAAAGCTTACTATGAACTGATGAAATCTAAATTTTAAATTCCCCTTTTTTTCTAATTTCACAGTTTAATTAAGGACACATTCTTTTTGAATGAAAATAAATTATGTATAAACTCAATTGCAATGGGTTTTCTTCCCTCAGATTTCTAAAATGTCAGATATCCAACAACAAACTTCAAGTAATGAGGTCATGGAGCTATAGAGCATTTCAAGGTCAAAGATGGGATCATTTTTAATAATAGGTTGGTTTTAATTTCACTTCCATCTTAAACATAATGCCAGATGGCATGGTAAATAACAAGAAGAAAAATAAGCATTTTGCATAAGCTGACTGCCAAAAAGTCTGCATTCCTCTAGGTTACAGCAGGGACTATTCTTAGCAGAACTGGAATTTAAGAATTAACAGGAAGCGGAAAGGAATTAATTTCCTTTGCAGATATACTACTATTTAGTTCTGGCTAACCTCAGAAGAGAGGTTTCCAAAGGCACAAACTGTCAGTCAGAAGCACAAATCCCTTTCTTTGTAAGTCAGCTGCAGTTAGGCACCAAGCTGATATTGATGCCTTTGAAAACCTTCCCCAAGTGCCGGGTTGTGTAAGATGCTGAGCACCAATCAGGAGATGGGACTGCTCAGTACTTCAAGGGATCAAGGACACAATATGTAGTATGGCATTCAGCTCACATCAAAAGGAACTCAGTTGCTGCTTAATTGGTATTGTTGCTATTGTTGTTTTAAGACAATGCTTTATTTTGGAAACATTGTATTTTGTCTTTGTGCATGTTAGGTCTTACATCCTCACTTGGAATTTTAGTCCCTGCACTTGCTGTGGCTTTGACATGTCTTAATGTGATGAAAGGTGTTTATTTTCTCAGCTGAAGTGGCTATATCTTCTGTTTCTTTTAGTTTTTCTCATACATATATATGAAAAACAGAACACAGAAGATTAAAAAATAACACTATCCTGGCAGTTTTTTATTGAGAAGCTACTTCAGCATTATGTCAATAATGAAACTAATGTACAGTGTCAAGAGCTGTCACTCTCAAATGCAGAGTGTGCCTGATGTAGACAGCAGGGAATAATGGCACTTCAAAAACTGACAAAGAAAAAAATACATTCATTATGTATATGTGTTGATAAATATAAATTTGACTGGAAAAGAGAAGTGGTTTTATAAATATAATGTTGCATCTTGTATGATATCCAGCTGGTAACTTAGGCCTTGTTTCAACAGAAAAAATACTTTTGTGCTGAGCTTTGAGCTTTTACTGAGTCCAGTCTTATTTGACAAACCATATGCTTAAAAGGGAGTAGATTTGTAAGTATAAAGAGGAAGGTACCTATTTGTAATTGCAGAAAAATAAACAATGTGTAGGATCATTTTATAAAAGCCATATTAGAAGATATAACTCTCTAAGGTAATTTGTGTATCTCTAAATATGTGAATTTGTCCCAGAGTCTTGCTCATGGAGTTTCAGGATTTTGGAATTATGTCCTTCATCCTGATATCCAGTGTCTTTTTAAAATGTTTTAATGCCTGAACAAACCAATTCCATCTTTCCTTGTTGTTTCTGCTATGAATTCTCCAGCTCTATGAAGCCAACACACAATTGCATTTTCTTTTTCAGACCAGATATATTTGTGGAGCTCCCTGCTTGCCCCATCACCCCTGCTAAAAGCATCTGCACTGTAAGCTTTCTTTCATCATTTTTCTAGGGCAACTCATGAACTTGCAGCAGGTTGGTGGGTGCTATCAGCGAGTGTAAACCTAATCTGTACAGTCAGGTACCTGTGTAGTCTGTATTGAGTATTTTTTCATCTTTTGTATCGAGAATGCCAAGAATGAGCACTCAATTGTTTCTGAAAAGAATCAGATAATATGTTCTTCCCTTCCCTAATCTGTGCTTGAGGAGGGAAGAAAATCCAAGGTTTAGAAATAAGCGCAGAGAATTTATTGCATTTGTTCCCAAAATATTGTCTCTTGTCCAAGTGCAGCTCTGTTTACAATATCTCTCTGTTACATTTGTTGCATGTTTTCAAGGTCCATTTGTGAATATTTCTAGGTTTGCAGTTGAAATAAATTATGACTCTCTAATCAAAGTGTCAAATACAACTCTGAACACCATCAACCTAAATACACTCCAATCAGAAATGTGCAATTATCATTCCAAGGGATCTAATTTTGTGCCCATTGTGGTTGCTTCTGTGGAGACTGACTCCTGCAAAATCATGAAATATTACAATTCTCAGAGAAAATTAATGGCAAAGACAGTAGGAAAGAGGAAAAAAAAAGATACTGTAAAATGTCACAGTCTTTTGTTGTGCAATAGTTAAAACTTCCCACATCCCCTATTTAACAATAATAAGTGTCAGCCATTCTAGGATTCTGTAGCACTTTTTTGCAATGTGCAATAATGAACAGTAGCACACAGAACCACAGAAATCACAAAAAAGCAATTTGAATTGGTGTAAGATTTCCCCGTCTCCTCCCTGTTCATTTAAGAGTTCTACTTCCATTTTGCCAATGAAAAAAGTGGCAAAAATCATATGGTTAGAATTTGAATTTATTAGCACCATTTCATAATTTCATAACTGAATACAGCACACACTTTCATGATTCCAGCTATGTTCTGTTAAAAGTATTAAACTATATCTTCCCTTACACTTTGCTGAAAAAGACATCTCCATCACGACCATGACATTCACTTACTATTTCTGATGCTGTAAGTAGTACTGTGAAGATGGAGTTGCATTAAAGTCATAGAAAGTCATAAAATGAAGCACTTTACAAAATTTGTAGTTTCTAAGAATGGTAAATCTTCCTAAGCTGAGTGTGCTACGAGAACTCTGAAACATTAAGAATTAAAATAAAAATGTCCCGACTGCAAACTTATAAAGGGCACACCTGCAAAAGTAATCTTCTACTTTAACCCTTGGCATAAAATCGTGCCAGATTTGTATTCTCTATGCAAGTTCAAAATGAAGAGGGGGGAAAAAGTCAGAATTTAATGAAGTTACTAACTTCATATTCATAAAAATGTTTTTACTTAGAGTAGCAAGTAAGCCCTATAAAAAAGGGTTACACCAACATATACAAAAGAATAGTTTATACTGGTGAGATGTGCAAAAGTAATAAATCTCATACTCATTTATTATAAAATTTTTAGTATTTGGGCTAATAGAAACCTTGCTGCTATAGAATAACTCTTCAAAACCAATTTACCTCAGCCACTAATAACATACATGCATGTATATTGAGAGCTTGAGAATATCTGAACTTAAAAAAAAATTAAGATTTTTTTCAATTAATTTACTGATTGAAAATTCTCCAGCAGGTGAAATTTATTCTTTGCATGCAAAAAATATTAAATATATGTGTACATTTAAAAAAAAAAATTAGATAAAATTTCCTAATGGGAAAACTAGTTTAACTGAAGCAAACGTATTCTATTGTTTAAAGTTGATTTCAGTGTCAACACTGTTTCTAAAAGATAATGTATTTGAAAGTATCTAGTATTTCATTTTGCCTTCAATTAAAAAGTATTTTTCCTGTTTGGCCAGTTAAATGGTAATATTTCATAATTACAATTAATGTAATATAATTTTTTATTATTCATTGTATCAAGTGACACAAAATTATACAGAATCCATGGGTTCAGTATTTCTGAATTCCTGTTCAATGGAAAATGTGGACACTTTCTTGCAAATTCAGCTAAAAGCCAATTTTTAAGTGTTAAAATATCCAGTGGAATGGAAATTCTGTCTTTGTTTCTGTGAATGCTTTTATTTACCTAAATTACTGCCACTTAGAATATTTTAGATAAGTGTTTGTCCAGTTTTCTTCCCCCAAGCAACACTCTGGGACTTTTACCAAAGTCATTCCTCTTTCTCAGCAGACAACACACTGTAGTTCCAGAACTGCCCGGGACAGGAAGTTCAGCTGGATCTGCTCCCATCCAGCCCCTGCCAGGGGCATTGTGTGAAAACCCCACCCTGTCTATGGACAGCCTGACAAAATGCCTGCAGGCTGCTGTGCTCACAAGCCACAGGTATGGATGGGTAGGAGCACAGACTTGTGGGCTTGTTAGTTTATGACTGTCTTGACTGACTACTTTCCACATATATATGCTATTTATTCCTTCCTTCAAAAGTGGTGCTCCCTCCAAGTGATGTTTCCTCCTTTCCACTTATTTAAAATATTCATAACCAAGTAATTTGTTAAATCATACCTTTGTCTTGCTGCTCACAAAAAGCTTGACAGTAACAAGACAGCTGTGCCCACTGTTTATCACCACTGCTGCTTGTAATTTTCTAATTATTACCTTATGTTCCTCTCATCTGCTGCTGCCTTGTCCTCTGAAAGCACTATCATGACATCTTTTTGTAATAAAGTTAATTTACTTACATAGACACACATGCACATTACTGTATTATGAATAGTTAGTGCTGAATAACGCAGGTGTGAAGAAAAAAAGTAATAAAGGGAGAAACTGAGTGCTTTCTGCATTTCTTTAGGATTTTCCTAACTGTGATGTAACTGACCTAGCTGAGGTATGGTAGAAGTAAACTTTGCTAGATCAAGATGTGGAGGAAACTCCCTAGATTCCTAGGGAAGTTTGCAGTACTGTTGAGTGGTATCTGTGCTAAGGATTCTCTCTTCTGGCTGAATTTATGAATTGAATAATATTCCTGTTTTTCCACAACAGAGCGTGGGAAGCCCAACAGGTCAAATCAAGTACACCTTCTCATAGAGTCAATCTCATACTAAGTGCTTAGGTTACAGAATGTCTGGCATGGTTTAACCCCAGCTGGCAACTAAGCTCCACACTGCGCTTCACTCACTACCCCGGGTCAGGATGGAGGAGAGAATCAGAATAGTAAAAGTGAGAAAACTCCTGCATGGAGATAAAGACAGTTTAGTAGGGAAAGCAAAAGCTGCACACACAGGCAAAGCAAAACAAGGAATTCATTCATCAGTTCCCATCATCAGGTATCTCTTCAGCCATCTCCAGGAAAGCCAGAGTCCATCCTCTGTAATGGTGACTTGGAATACAAACATCATCATTCCAGATATTTCCCCTTCCCTCTTCTGCCCACAGCTGTACATGCTGAACGTGATTCCATATGGTATGGGATGTCCCTTGGGTCAGTTGAGGTCAGCTGATCCATCTGTATTCCCTCCCAACTCCTTGTGCACCCTCTACGTCCTCACTGGTGGGATGGGATGAGACAGAAAAGGCCCTGACTCTGTGTATGTTCTGCTTATTGTTAGCAAAAACATCCCGGTGCTATCAAACCTGTTTTCAGCACAAATCAAAAACATGGTCCCATATTAGTTACTACAGGAAAAAATGAACACTATCCCAGCCAAAACTAGCACAATGTGCAAGCTAAGAATTCTTTTATTCAAATTGTGCACATAAAGAAACTCTCTACCAGGTTTCCCAAATAAATGTGTTCTGAAAAGTTTGATTTGAAAGACTTGAAGCATTGACTTTCAC
This sequence comes from Drymodes brunneopygia, assembly GCA_013400955.1. Taxonomy (NCBI): domain Eukaryota; kingdom Metazoa; phylum Chordata; class Aves; order Passeriformes; family Petroicidae; genus Drymodes; species Drymodes brunneopygia. Next base: position 174,148 of record VZTZ01048614.1, on the reverse strand, counting down.
TGTTGTCTGGGATATTTTCTTTTTTCTTACAAGGTACAAATGATTGGCAGCTCACTCAAAGCCGGCTTGTTGCAAAAAAAATTATGTGTCAAATAGCTAAAAAGTTTCTGTAGCTTTTGGTCAAACAAGCTGTTCTATTCTACCATTAAAATGAATGCTGTCAAATACTGAATACTGTTTTGACAACAGTGTAATTTTCTTTCATCATCTCTGATCATTTTGATGCCCAGATACATTTTGCTAAGACTTTTTCTGTCTGTTTTTAAAAATCATACTGTAATCTCAGAAAGTAATCTCTAACTCAGAATTGTTTTGAAAAATATTTTCCATTGAGAAAAATAGATCCAGTCAGCTATCTAATTAGTAAAGACAGCAAAAGAATACTAAAGGGAAAACATGTTTATGATGCTTAACTTTCATATTTGTTTATTTGCTTGGGATTTTTTATTTACCATCACCACAAGCAAAACTGAACTAGCTGGTTTCCTCTATCCAGCCCAGAGTTAAATCAGACAGGTTCCAGCTGGCTACCTTTTCCAGGAGTGTCCTTGTCCCAGAGCACTGTGGCAGCGTCCCACAGACACTTGGCCAGAGGATCTGTGGCCTGACAATGTCATGCAGGAAGCGAGAGTCTGGGTTAGCTGTCAGCTGAAGTAGAATAACTACAGGGCCCCTTGATATGGATGTATTCTGCGTGGCTTTATTGCAAGATGCTCCACACAGAGGGGACGCAGGGATCAAAGAGGACAGAGGTCCCTCGGACACAAGCTTAAGAGGGATCCATCACAACCAATCACCAGAGGCTCTGGGGTGGGACAGAGGCGGGTCAGGGTTACCTGGTCCTGTGGGAGGGGGGAGAGAGGGGGCATAGGGGATAACATCAAATAGTACAAGGGGCCTGGGGGAGGGAGGAGATGACGGACATCAGTTGTAGCTACTCTGGTTTGCCCTGAGTTAAACCATGGTCACATCAGTTCCCAGGGGGGATTTAGCAGTCCTTGGAAGCCCTCCACCAATGTTCTTCCCCTTCTTCTACGTTGTCTTCCCCTTGGGTCTCAGAGGTAGTTTCCAGGGCAACTACAATAACCTTGACAAAACTGATGAAATTTATCAATGGGTAGTCAGCAGAATAATTGCTAAAGAGCTTTGGAAACTAAGATGTTCTGATAAATAGAGAGAAATATACAAAAATTCCTTATTTGCATGGTATTCAAACACTTTGAATAAAATTTAAGGGTTTTCTATTCAGTGAGAGTAAAATGCCTAAATGAAAGTGGTATCTCATATTCTCTTGTTAGGTTCCCATTTTATTTTATTTCTCTGTCTTTCTGCATAGAGATTAATAATTGATCTGAGACTGTGAACATGGTTTAGGTAAACCAAAGATTTCCAAATTATGATGATATAGTCGAAACTTTTAACAAACCATGATCTGCTTTGAAAAAATATCCTTTTATTATGCACTGCTTTAAGGTATTATTGACAATGTAATTTTTCTGTAAACTTTGAAATAGGTATAAAATTATTCTTAGTCTCATACTGGGATCATATCAGAAACTTTTATTAGGAGATACACTGTTATCTATCATGTAACCTCTAAAATTTTTATAGATGAGATTCAAATTTTATTGTTTTGGGTTTTTTCCTCTAAAAACGATTTTAAAAAAATTAAAGCACATTTGAAAGAACTGCCTTTAAGTTGAAAATATTTCTGTCAACGTTAATATTTTGCTTTTGGTGTTTTATGAAAACTATAGACATTGCCCTTTCAAAGGAAAGACAAATGTCCAGGGTTTTTTCTAGTTTATGTCTCACACAGAACTTTTTATTTATTGCCATGATTTAACCCCAGCCATCAACAATGCCCATGCAGGTCCTTGCTCACTCCCCCACCAGCAGACTGGGGAGAGACTTTGAAGGGTAAAAGCTGGAAAACTCATGAGTTGAGACAAAGACAGTTCAAAAGGGAAAAGCCATGCACAGAAGCAAAGCAAAACAAGGAATTGATTCACTGCTTCCCATGGCAGGCAGGTGTTCAGCCATCTCCAGAACAGGGCCCCATCACAGGTAACAGTGACTTGGGAAGATAAACATCATCAGTCCAAACATCCTGCTTTCCCCTGTGCTTCTTCTTCCCACACTTTATATACTGAGCATGATGTCATATGGTCTGGAATATTCCTTTGGTCAGTTTGGGTCACCTGTCCTGGTTGTGTCTCCTCCCAGCCTCCCATGCACCCCCAATGTCCTTGCCAGCATGGCCGTATGGAAAGCAGAAAAGGCCTTGGCTCTGTGTTAGCTCTGCTCAGCAGTAACAAAAACATCTCTGTATTTGTCATCACAAATCAAAAACACAGCCCTGTACCAGCCACTGTGAAGAAAAGTAACTCTACCCCAGCCAAAACCAGCGCATTTATTTATCTAACTGGCAATTTCAATCTAAATTAACAAATAATTTTGGTTGAACAAATCTGCCTGACAGATGAGCTAACTGGGAAATGAACAAAAATTGTCTACCTCTGTTATATTTTCCACATGTGCATCATCTACCTTTCTTTCAGAGCCTGCATATGTCAAAAGCATTTTCTCCATGAGCAACTTTCCCAGAGCACCACTGCCTCTATAAAATGCATATTGCACTAAATCACCTTTTCTGCCTCTCAGATTTTGAGTGAGAAACATACACACATGCACACAGACACACAGTGAGACCTTTCTTCCATCATTTGAGAACTTGTCACCAAATTGACTTTATCAAGGTATTAGATAATAGCTTTCAAGTTATGATATATGACTCAGTGTGTTGGAACTGAAGCAGGAATGCTGACAACCATCTATCTACCTTTGATTTCCAGAAGCTCTGTCAGAAAAGAAACTATTATAGAAGATAAACACATAAACTCAAGCCTCTTTCATCATTCCTGTGCTGAAAGTTGAAACAAAAGATCTTTTACCTCTAGACCAGGTATTTAGAAGTATTGCCTGCCTCTGCCCTTGTTGCCTCCATGCAGAGATCAAGTGACCACAGTTACTGAGCCAGCTGCAGCCTGCTGGAAAATTCTGAGCCAACACTGAAACAGACCAAACAGCTCTGCAGCATCATGTGGAAAATAGAAGAACATGATTGCAAAGTACTGTACAATGTGTTCTTGTGTTTCTAATGTCCAGCTGTTGCCTAAGCCTCAAGGTTTCTACATTGCATTTCTGTCTCACACCAGTTAAAATATGCCTTTGGTTGAGATGTTCAGATTACTACACTGGTCAAGATTCTAGAGCAATAAACACACCGATTTTCTCTTTTTCAGCTCTCAGGCTTTGCAGAGGCCTGCTCCTCTTCCCCTCCCCCATCTCTTCCCATCCTCAAAGAATGTTTCAGAGCTCCAGAAGTGGAGATTGTTCCTCCTTATACTTTCTATCCTTTCTTACCTACAGCACCCTGAAAACCTATGATGTAAACTGTACATCATACACTATTCACCAGTTGGCTACTTGACAAGCAGTAGTAGCCATCCATTCACACCACTTTTCTTCTTTTACTATTTTTGAGGCACAGGATAGGAGAATGGCTTCATTCCAACCATCAAGGTTTTACACCACTCCCCTTTAGTACTGCTGCAGTTCTGCTTTGGCATTAATAACATAGGGTTAATTGTAATTGTGAGTTAAAAATATTTGCAATGAAAATAAATCTAGGCAGGAGCAAAAACTGCGTTCATTTTTCATGAAAGTAAGAATGCAATAGGGATAAGAAAGACAATTTTCTGGGGATTCCCTCGGAAAAGATTGCCAATATTTCATATGAAAGTAGTGTATTTTAAAATTTAAGTGGAATTAAACACTCTTTTTCAAAAACACTCTTAGGGAGTGACACAAAGCTCCATAAGTTATCTAGTTGAACTGAATTTCACTTTAACTTAATCAATTCTTTTTGAAATCTTGCTGAAGGGACTGACTTCACTGTAGTCTACACATAAGTCTGCTCTGTACATCCTCCTGTCTGAGGGACTTCTTAGCCACCATCTGAAGGACATAGCATGGTGATTGCACTGCAGTCTGAGAAATTACTGCAAAGAAACTATGTGAAAGTAAAGACAAATAAAGAGATGGAATTGCAAGGGGGGAAAAAAAGGATTAAAAGTAACAGGATTTCATGCCCCATTTATAAGAGACAGTAGGGCTGGGAAGGAAAGTATGTTCCAAGTATTTTTAGGACTTGAATTTCAAACCCATGAGTATTCAACTTCTTTTTCTTCTACAGACATTCCACCCAACTTTTACGCACAACATTTGCGCATAATTTGCAAGTATCTAGACATCTATGTCCAGAAAAGAACATGAGAACAGTCAGACCAAAGATCTTTCCATTCAGTATCCTATCTCCAGGACTTCTTAATATTGTGACACTCAATGAAAATCTATTTAGAGACTGTTTTCCCATTAATTACTCTTTATGAACCTGTGTAAATGCTTAGTATCCACAGCAGTATATAGCCAGGACATCTGCAGCCTGTTAATGCATTGCCTGAAGATCTACAAATTTGTTGGTTTGTTATTGGTTGGTTGGTGTTTTCTAAGTGTGATGAATCCTTCTTCCCTTTTGCCTCAATAAATGCCTAATCATTCCTGTATTAACAGTGACACTGATCAAGAAAGACTTATTTTCCCTCTCCATGCAATTCCTCATTCTCAAAATACACTTTAGTACATAAAAGCATCCATAGTAATGTGCATTTCTAAATGGTTGTTTGGAAACACAGCTGTGAATTTTATATATGAAATAAATATATGTACAAATATGATTATGGCATTAGTAGCCATTTCTGAAAACCTGGCCCTCGTAACCAAACAGAAAGCAGATTGCAAACTGTTTCCTCATTAGTATATGATACCATTAAACCAGCTTAATACATCGGTGTTAATTTCAAATCACAAAGAAGCAAGGATTCAACATATGTTGTTGCAATACTGGCCATAAATATCAAGTCCCCAGAGCTGAATTTATTCCATTTACAGATATGTTTTAAAAATATACAAAAGTTTATTTGTCTTATTTTGAAAAAAGTGAAGACAGGCCATATGCAGTGCTATAATTCCCTGAACAATACCTTTGTGTAAGATGATTCAGTTTGATTGATGCAAATTGATTTATTTTCTGTGGTTTTTCTGAAAATTAGTTTCATAAAACTGATGTCCTCTGTTCAGTTCAGAAACACACCACCTATTGGGAGGAATTAGCTTCTTATTTCCCAAAGGAAAACACCTGCAGATAACATGATCGCAAAGCTTTTTGTAGAAAATAAGAGTGTGCAGGTCAAGCAGCACACTTCCTTCTCCCCAGAACTCTCTGTGTTCAAGAATTCAGGGACTCACTGACAGAAATCATCAGTGTACAATGCAATACCATTTGAAAAATACAAAGGAAAACATCTGGTCAAAAGTGACAAAAATGAAAGATAAAAAACATGGGTTTTCCTTATTTCATATCAAGAAGGATGTTTTGGGAATTAAGCCGACTGTACAGGAACATGTTTTGTAATATGTCACATCAAAAACAGTAAAATGTCATGAAGTATGAAGAACTGCCAGAAAGCAGGGAAGTCCTATGTGCCAACTCCTGCTCCTAGAACTGACAGTCTTTTTCAAGTGATACACCAGATTAAAGGGAATAGAATGAATCTTGGGAGCAGATGTTAGAACCTAAATCCCCGGCTGTCAGCTGAGCATCATGATTTTTAGCTTATCCCATCAGACTCTTTCTTCTATTAAGTCTCCTGCTCAATTTGAATTTTGCATTATTTCTGCTGGAGAAGTAAAAAGCACTTTTTACATCCATTTCAGTTTTTACTTCTTCCCCCAGCCTTTCCCCACAAACTCACATTCAGACTTGCTCCCATACAGTCTGCCAGGCAGTGTGCTCATAAACGGGAGGTATGCTCTTGAACCTTGCCCAACTGATCAGAATATTAAATCTCAGTATCCAGGTTTCTGAGAAGTGGTTATAACTGCATGGTTATAGTAGTAAAGCATAAATAAACTAACCATTGCGTCCTCATATGGTTACATTTGTAGGAAAGTAAATTTTTTCTTCGTTTTATGCATGCTCTGAGCATGCTTCTGCTATCAGAATCTCTTAAAGATTTTGCTCTGTTCTGTTGAGGAGTTTTAATCCAGCTGCAGCAGCATGGCCACATACAAACTGAGACTGTCTGGGCTTGCAAAGCTCAAAGAGATAGGTCCTGAAAATGTTTGTGTTGGAAGCAACCAAGCAGCGTGAAAAAGTTCAAGGGATGAGTAAATGCAAGGTTTGTGTAAAATTAGTTTTCTGGGAAGTTTTCTGATTTACGTCTTTTGGGCTCAGGGTCATAGCACTTAATGAAGTTCTGGTTTAGTTTTCAAGACTAAAAGTGGAACAAGTAAAGAGATGCCAGATTCCTGTTACTCTTCTGCACAAGGCAGAATCCAGACTAAGAGGCAATCATCCTTTCTATGCAATGATACTGAGCACTTTTGATATATGTGAATTTACCTGCCTGAGACCTTAGAGAGAAAAAAACCCACACTTTGAATCCATAGTTATGAGACACATATAAATTAAATTCCTCCTGTTATTTGTTTAAAAAGTGATGTCATTTCTATTAGTATGCATGACATTTTGTATTAAATTGTTTTTGTGCAAGGCAACACTATCCCTCAAGAACCAGACAGTATTTGTTTGCCTGTCTGCATTCTATAGTACTGTTATAAATAAATAGAGTAATTCGCACTCAAATATGTAATATCAAAATGTATAAACCATATCAAACTGTAACTGGTTTTGAAATCGACCAAAAGACAATTCCAGCAGAAATGCAGCTCTTGCCAGGAAAGTTTTTGCATCCAAAAGACGAAGTCACAAAGAACTGGCAAATCATCGAAAAGGCATCCAGCAAAATACTTGAAATTTACATCTCCAAAGGGAGGTTCCCAGCAGAGTTGATGGTCCATCTCTGAAGGTCTCCTCCCAGCTCGACTATAAATAATTTGATCAACTACTCCGACACAGAACATCTGAAACCATCAGATAACTCCTCCAGTGATTTGGGAAGCAGGATATACTTTGTCCACCTTCGTCCCAAGAATAGCTTCCCTCATGAATACACAAAATAATAAAATTATACCCAAGATCCGGACCCCCACCGAAAAACTGTATATAAACCGGCTGCCGAAAACACACGGCGTGAACAGAGGGAGGTCTGATGCGATAGAGGTCAGACCTGTCTTCACCCAGCACAAACCCCGGGCTTGGTTCTGTCTTTTCGATCGTGGCATTACTTATGCAATTTTTCGGACACCTAATAAATTCTCCTTAACCTTATCCTCGATTTAGGTGTATTTATTTATAACAGTACTGAATATGAATTATTTTTCAGCATTCTTTTATCCCAAATAGCTTCATATAATCTGTACATATGATTTCAGAGCCAGCCTCACAAGTCTTCCTAATACACAATAAAAAACCAGTGAAAACTCTTCTGGACTAAGAACCTGTCGGAGTTTGGATCTTGGTTTTTTTGGGTTTTTTTGGGAGGCTTTCTTTCTTTATCTTCAGGAATTTTTCTCCCATGAGCTGTTAAT
>VZTZ01048614.1:88758-166424 GCA_013400955.1 Drymodes brunneopygia | reverse complement strand
GAGGCCAGGCAGGCTGCCACTGGGTTTCTGGTTGTTTGTTGGTTAATGCCATAGTTGTTATTATTTGTTAGCTTTATTTTAGATATTAGTAAAGAACGGTTATTCCTATTCCCATATCTTTGCCTGAGAGCCTCTTGATTTTAAATTTATAATAATTCAGAGGGAGAGGGGTTGCAGTTTTTCCATTCCAAGGAAGGCTCCTGCCTTCCCTAGCAGACACCTGTCTTTTAAACCAAGACAGAACCAAAATGCAGGCCTCTTTTTCTACCTTTTGGAGAACATTTTGCATGGTGCTTCCCTTTCCTTACTTCAACTTTAAGAAAAATTAAGGCACAAGGACAAAGTTGGGCCCTTTGCAAGTTGGAGCAAAGGGTTGCTTACACTCAGAGCTAGCTATCCAAAGGGAGGTGCCAAACAGCAAGTTCGCCAAGTCCATTCTTGTTCTAGCAGACAGTGGTGGGGAATGGCTACAGGTGTGCAGGGCTGAAACCATCAGGAGGCAGCTGCATAGAAACTGCAGAAGGAGCACATCACTGAAATGCCTTGGTCTGACAAAGTCAGTACACAAGAGCTAGTGAGTAATTTCTTTAGAGATATTATTCAGAATGCTGAAATTACAACCACAAACCTCTGTTTTCAGGACATTCAGATGCTGCTATATTCTTCCCTATCCTCTAAAGTACATTTCAATGTGAAGCTATGAGTGTTAATATGGTCCTGTTCTAAGGGTGCCTGTGTTTACTGCATTTCTATTATGGTCAACTATAGAGATTCAGAGGAAGGCAAAAGCTTCCTAGCTATTAAAAGTATTATTAATTTTAAAATATGTTGCTGAACTACAATCGATAATCAGTAAAACTGAACTCCAGTGCATAGTTAATAACAATCTGTTGAGATAAAACTGAATTTTTCATCTCCCAATGCCTTTTAACTTTCTATCTACTGAATGAATATATATAAATGTATTTTAATTTAGCTAGCCTTTAAAAATCATGCTCAAAACAGACAGGAGAGAAACTGCTAGCATGGTGTAGTAATGTTTGCAAAACTGTCTTACCAAATCTAATAATGCATGTCTGTGCTGATATTGAAGATTGAGAGCTACAATACCTTTACCGTCTGTTTTTAAGTAATTAGGCATGTATTCATCCAAGAAAACCTACGTATGTGTTCTTTGCAGCACACATTTCCACAGATGCTGTGGAAAACTAGTGATGTTAAGTCTCACAAGTCCAAACAGTTTTATTATCCAAAAATTAATTGAGCCATAAACAAAAAGGGAAAAAATCACAGTGTACTTTCAGTAAGCAGACAATTGAACACAGTATCTTGGCTCTCCAAAGCAACATTCTACTTTTTAGGCTTTGTGCCTGACTATCTCATTTGCAGTAAAGGGACCTGCTGTTAAAAGCTACTGGGCTGCATTTTAAAATGCCCTGGTAAATGCTCACAGCATTCCCCTTGGACTTCCCCAGAGAGTCGGTGACCACCTTCAGATTCTGAGTCCCTTCAGAGCTGGATTTTGTTTGTTTTTTTGTTTTGTTGGAGTGTTCGGTTTGGGTGGGGTTTTTGTTTGTTTGCTAGTTCTTTTGTTTTCTTGTTGGTTTTATAGTTTAATAAACTATAACTGGTGTTTTTCTTAGTATCTAGGTAATATACGTGTTCCCCAGAAGAAATTGGTTTTAAAAAGTGTGCTACAGAGGCATTATTGAAAGAGATATCTTTCTAGCATGCCCATATGATGTCCTGTTTCATCAACAGAAATGTTTGTAGCAGAATACCTGTGGATTAGAGACTAGATGGAATGAAATAGATGTATACATCCTCCTTTCATTGTGGAAATTAGTATAGATAACAGTTTTGCAGCTCTCCAAAGTACAGAAATGAAGTGAGTCACAGTTACATTTAGATGACATTTTTAAGGGCCGTTATGAAGATGGTTATAAATCCTAGTGTGGATAGACTGTTCAGGACCAGCAGGCCAAGGCTATGAACCCTGAAATCATTGTCAACATGAGTGTTCCTCAGACAGTGAGAAGTAAAACTATACAGCTGTAGATGGTTATGAGGGGTTTGTTTCTCTATTAACAGTATTTTTGTTAATCTAACCTTAGAGATATGCATCACAGTCCTGCTTCATACATGGGTGAAAACAGAATTATTATAAACAAAAATAGTAAAAAGAAGGAATGGATGTTGAGAAAAAAACAGGAATGCCTATCAGAGTGACAAACTAGGAAAGTGTTTTTCTAAACAACTTCTGCTGCTGCACCAAAATAAAGATTACTGACCTGTCAAAGTTCAGGTGGAAGCATCAACCTTCAGAATAAGGTAGAACATTTGGAAAAAGGTATGTTAGGGTGCAAAACACCCAAACCCTCAAAAATAAAAAAAATCTTGAAACAGATGGGTTCTAGCCAAGATGCTTCAAATGTAGGAAATAAAATATTCATAATTACCTGAAAACTCTAAATATTATAGTTTGCAACCATTTTCAAGATGCTTTCTTAACAAAGAAAAAACACCAAAATGGTAAGGCTTTATTGAATTTAATCATATTTTTCATAGGCCAGGAAAACAGTACAGGAAAGGCAAGCACAGAATCCAAGAAGCTGTGTTTGTGTTTCACTGAAAAACAGTAAGATTTCCCATTCATATGTTTACCGAGTAGTTATTCCAGGATCCTGTTCACCTTTATTAAAAATCAAAATAGCTGAAATATGTTTTCATTATAGATTTATCATCTTTTTTGACATTCAGAAATTACTGAGGTAGCACAAAGTGTCCATTCTTTGGACAATTCCAGATATGGATAGGATAAAGAAAAAATATACCTGTCACCAGACTCTCTGGGTCCTAAGTCCAACTATAAGCTTTTGAGACATATCATTTGCTAAATTCTACTTGGAATAAAGAGTTGTTTTCCACTTGTTTTACCTCTGTGTTGCTGCAGAGATCAATGCACTTGATTACAATTTGTACATTCATATCACGGAACCCATTTTACATTGTTAATAAGAACAGCCCGACATTAGCTCAAAGAGAAAAGCAATCACTTAAGCTCTTCCCATTTACTTAGCTTTTAAGTGCCAAATGTTATCTCCTGAATAGATATTCATAGGGAATGAGCCAAAGGGGACATGAAATTCTGTGAGCTTCCCTTTGCAAAATTTTCTTCAATCTTTTCCTCTGAGGTGAAGTCTTGTGGGTTGTGAATTGACCAGGCGACTGCCTCCTGCTTTTCTTTTTTGCTGTTTTTCTGTCCTCTTGTGAGCCATCCTTGTACATCTTTGAAAGGAGTACAGAAAAACTTCAGCTAAGCCCCACCAACCAGCTGTGACTCAGTGTGTGCTTGTATAGATGTAGTTGTGTATCAAATACACTTGTGTGAAATTATACATGGTTATCAAGCAACCCAAGACACTGATAAAGATTAAAGTATGTCAAACCAGGCAGACCGGATGTTAGCATGTTTCACAGGGACACATACTGACACAAAGGGACTGGCACTATTTTTGTACTGGTGACTGAAACATGGGCAGAGGACAGTGAAGTGTACCAAATTCTCCTTACCGTGGGCTCCATGCACCCACATGACTGGCCCTAGGGTGGCTGCAACACAGCAACCTACGCACCCCACAGGCCCTTCCTGCACTTGATGTCAGGCCCCTCTGGGAAGGATCTTGGACAGATTTATTTGCCCTGTGTCATCCATGTCACATTGTCAGAAAGTGTTATGGGATACATGGCAAAGCATTCACACAGGCAGGAAAGGACATTACTCGCTGCCCAAAAAAATAAAGGGAGAAATGTGCCTGGCCCTTCAAAAATGGATCAGCTGGTACCCCTGTAGAAAAATCCGCTTAGCCATGGAAGCAAGTTTCAGCAGGACTTGCTCCAGTGCACTGACTGTGATAAATAAGTTGAAGGAATTGAAGAAAATCTTCAGTGAAAGACTAAGGGTTAGGTAAGGGAGACATGCTCGCTTCTTGTTTTCTACATTTGCTCTTTAGGTACACTGCACTGGGAGCAAAATAATAAATAAAATTTTGATCTGGAAAACCTTCAAATGTGTAGCAATAAGGTAATACAATACAGTGCTAGGATACTTAATCCAGCTTTTCATGAGGTAGATGTTGAGAAAGGCTACCCACAGAGAGGAAGAACTTGGTGAAACTGAACATGAAATGTAGGTTTTTTTGCTCTACCCTGTTAAGATTGATTGTCACCCAAGCTAGCAATGTCCTCTCTATTGAAGTCTAATTGCAGGCCCACATATGTCATGGTAGCTGGTTTATTGTGCAACGATCCCTCAAGCTGCTGCTGCCAAACACAAGGAAACAGTGTTACAACTTTATTATATGGGGAAGCTGAGGTTTAGAGATGAGAATAAGGGACCGGAAGACTATCTGATTCCATCCAGAAAGGAGCACAGAAAGCATATCTCCCTCTATATGTAGTGTATATATATTGAACAGATGTCAACTCTTCCACAAGATGCATAAGATTATGTATTTTAATGAGACACATTTATGCTTTGTTCATACAGGGCAAATATTTACACTTTAACATTTAATTTTGTACTACTTAAATTTTTTTTCCAGGTTAAATATGGAATAGGAGAGTTGCATTAGTCCTAAGAAAACATATGTGAAGTTTAATTTGAGAACTATCATGATAAAGTTGGGAGAAACATAGAGAATATTTTTCTGCCATTTGTGTAATTTATCTTCAATAAAAATGCAGGCCCTTACCTAATGCATAGTTTATTGCATTTATTCATCTCACTTTTAGCATGAATACAGTTTTCTTGTATGTTGTTGGTGCTGATTTTTTAGTGTTTTGGGGTTTTTTTGCTCCCTCCTTCCCATCTGTACTGAAGCACTTCCCAGGACAATTCTGCCAGGAGGGCTGGAGAGCAGCTGTCTCCACAGTGGAAGCCAACAGGGCACGTTTCTGCAGGTTTCATTGGTCTTCCTCCCCCTCACTTTTAGGTGTGATCTCATCTTTTTCAAAATGCTAGGTGTAATTTAAACCAGGACCAAGGGACTTCAGCTTTCCCCTGAGCAGCTAAACAGTGTTTGTATTTCTTACACTGATAGTCTTTATGAAGATATTATATGGAAGCTCCCTCTCAAGCAACTAAAATGACAATATAAATGCAATGCTGCAACAGCCATTTATCACTTTATGATAATGCCAGAACATACAAATGATAAGATAGAAAGGCTCAGGGAAAAACCTGAGGGGGAGTTTATCATTTATTTATGTACTTATGTAATACGAAGGAGTAAGTGATGAAGGAGGAATACAAAGACATTTCATCTAGCATGTTGATTTAGTACTTCCCCCTCCCTGATCAATGACCTCTCTTATATTTAGAAGTTACTAAATACTCCAGAGAAAAGTGTGTGTGTGTCTTCTTTATTAAGCCTAGTAAAACAGGTGGCCTTAGTAATACTGCTACAATTAACTCTGTGAATAAGGTCTAATCATTAATTCTTTGGCTAATGTGTATATCACCATAAATGACACTAAGTTTAAAAGGGATATCTCTTACAGAGTACTGCAGCTGTAAAGAAATAAATCAGTAAAAAAGAGGGATTGAGGAGTAAAAGGATGTGCAGGGTCATGACCCAGGTGCAAACTGATGCATGATGAAAGGACATTTAAAATGTTAACAATACAAAATGTTGAAGCACTAATCTGTTGGCAGGCATTGTAAAAAACTTTTTTCTTTTTAAAAAATATTATGCTAAAATAAGCCATTAATTTTGCTTTCTCTTTGTGCAGTTCTAAACTGTATATTCAAACCTAGGTAGAAACATATGTCACATCTACCTTTCAGCCAGGTACTAGTCTAATCTCTAAACTCTTTCTATTTAAGACAGACAGACAATAATTTAATCACTGTGAGCTTCACATTGCTCTTGGTTCTTTTCAGTGGAATAAAAGAAAACTCTGCTTAAGGTAATATAAAACATAAATGCTAAATATAGCATCATATTTGTCTTTGTAGGATGCTAGTTGCACACCTTGCAACTGTATAGTTTATGGTGATGATAGCTTGTAGTGTACTAGACATATGTCATACATAAAGCCTTTTCGGTTTGCATTCATTTCACCTATACATGTAGCCTTTTTAAACATTAAATATCCAGGGAAGTGACAGCTGATGTCTTAGATAACACAGCTCAGGCTGAAAAAAATGCCCTACTTAACTGAATATATGACTGTCTATAGTTAGGTAAGAAGTTAGCTGAGGAAAGCAGAGATTATTGCACATCCCTATGACAAATCCAGCCTCATAGTGTTTCAAACCCAAAGCAACACCCACCTATCTGTCTGCTGCCATTTTAGTTGATAAGTAGAGTTGACACTGAGACAGATATATCAAGAGAAGAAAATATTAGTCTTTTTGAATAGCAACAAATTCTACCGTATGTGTTACAGTGGCCTTGTACACTCTGCAGTAAAGGAGTGATAAATAACTCAAACTGATCCCAGTCTCTTTAAGTGCAAGCAATAACTTACAAATGCCAAATTTTCATCCCAGCCTGCTATTTCTACATGCTAGTTTTCAAACTGACTTTGGGAATACAGAATTTGTGTGAATAAGTTACTGATATTCCTTCCCTCATTTTCTGAGTAAACACAGATAGGCTACCAGATCTTTGAACTTTGTGGCACTACTGGTGCTGAAGCAACTTAACAGAGGTGCTGGTATGGTAAGACTTTGGACTGTACCAGTGACCATTTCGGTTATAATGGGTAGAGGTCTCCAGATGTTGGGTACAGGGGGCTAGAGAGGAAGCTTCTGGGGCAGAAGATTGGGACTGTCCTGTGATTAAAAAAGCAGGTTCCAGCCACTCCAACAGAGCCACCACAGGACACAGCCAAGCCCCCCAGACAACATGGCTAAGTGTATTTGAGAAAGGGCTAAATTCTGTGGAGGCACTGTGAGAGAGGAGTAAGAAACATGATATAGAAACAGCCTTGTAGACACAAAAGTGAGGGGGTGAGGAGGAGGTGCTACAGGAACAGGAGCAGAGATTCCCCTGCAGTCTGTGGTGCAGACTGTGAATACACAGGTTGTCCCCTTGCAGCTCATTGAGGTCCCCATTGGGATATATAACCACAGTTCACCCATAGAGGACCCTATGCCTCAGCAAGTGGATATATCCCGAAGGATACTGGCTGTGGAGACCCCACGCTGAAGCTGCAGCCCATGGAGAGGAGCCCATGGATAAATAAAGCCCATAAAGGATAAATTTTCCTGATGATCTGCAGCTGGTGAAAGACCCATGCTAGAGCAGTATGGTCCTGAAGGACTGTAACCCATGGAGAAAACCCATACTGGAAAAGTTCCTCAAGACTGCAATCAGGGAGAAGGACTCATTTTTTGACAGTCCATGAAAGAATAAATCCAGTGTGAGGACCTTCAATAGCGCAGTCTGTCCCTGACAGACTGTACCCAGTGGAAAGGATCCACACTGAAGCAGTTTGTGGAGGACTGCAGCTCCCGGGAAAGATCCATTTTGAAGAAAGTTGAAAGTGAGAGAAGGAAGAGGGAACTGTTATGGACTGACCACACATCCCCATTCTCCTGCTCTGCTCAGAAGGGAGGAGGTAGAGGAGTCAGGAAGGAAGGAGTGACATGGAGTATGGGAAGAAGGGAGGATGGTGGGAAGGTGAGCTTTTAGGTTTGAGTTTGTTGCTTGGTATTCTACTCTACTTAGAACTGGCAACAATTTTAATTAATCTCCCTCAATTTGAGATGGTGATAATTGCCAAATAATATCCTAGTCTTTACCTGGACCCACAAGCTTTTCAACTTATTTCTGTCTTTGTGCTATTGAAGAGGTGTAGTAAAGGAGGTGAAGTGAAATAGAAGTTTGGTGGACATCCAGTAGACAGCCAAATTCAATCCACTGGAGGGATATTACTGAAGTATTTGTATTAACTTTCTCATTTATTTATCAATTTCCTTGTGGAAGATAGAATTGTTGTTACTAGAGCTATCATGGCTTCTACTACCTCATAAGACCCAAGGATTTCCAGACCTGCTCCTGAAATATATAGACAGGGTATTTCAAAACAGAGGCTGATGTTATAAGAAATATAGCTGTAAGTATCTGGGACTTCTTTTATATCTCCAAAAGAAATCTACCATGTTGAAAAAAGAGGAAATATTCTTGCTAGAAACAGCAGAATAGTTCAGCTGTCAAGTTGCAAAGGGTTGCAACACCTAACACTCTGTACACCTTGCCTGCATTTTCTTGTCTATAAAGACTGTTTCAGCTCCATTTGAGGTAAAAAGATTTGTTTACTCTTTCTTATGGCACAGGAAGAGATTAAGAGACTATATGTTTTATATACTTTACATTAACCTTCTTGGGGGATCTTATTTCCCATTCAGAGAAGATATTTCTGACTACGAATATATTATAGACCTCAAGAGTACTTTCAACTTCCTGGCTCCAGATCTAAAAGCTGGCTGCACCCCATATCTATACCAATAAATATCTACAAAAGCAGCAGAACTTCCTGATCTCATCCCATTCTCATTTGCACAGAAGGAAAGCACAAGCCCAGAGGGCAGATTATGTTAGGAACATGTGCTCAATCTCAGCATTTAAGGGTCCTGGAACATGAAGTTCTCTGTACATAACTGTAGTAAGAGAATGTAGACAGCCCTAGGGACTTCGAGGCCAGTAAAATATTTAGAAAAATTTTAGGTTGCTGGTCCCAGCAGAGGAATCTTGTTCTGTGTTCTGCACACTGAGGCTATCTGTACTGAGTATGAGAAAAGTCAGTTGCTCTACATAGGATGAAAATGGTACAGGGCTCAAAAGTGGTGCAACTGAACTTAGACACTGGGAAAATGTTGGCAAGAGCAAGATGTCACACTGGACTTGGGCAGGGTTCTAGGGGATTTGAAGAACCACCCCCACCCTTTTGGGATCCAAAATTTCAGACTTTCCAGTGAAAGTGGGTGATTGTCTCATTATCTTTTCAATGAATAGAGATAACTTCTCTCTATGGAATTATAGGAGGAAGGAGTGGATGTTGTATTCCTCCCACATTACAGCTTAACAATTTAAATATTTACTCAGGAAATGAGAGCAGAAATATGTGATGTCTAAGTACAGACACAGCTGCATGTGTTATGTGCAGTTTACCAACAGCTCAACACTGATGAGAGCAGCTGGTGAGCCCAAACCCTCAACTCCAGGAAGACAGGGACTTCCTGTGGCCTCTCAGCTCCCTATCCTGAGGTTTCCCGAACACGAGAATGCAAACTCAGCCGACTCCATCCTGTAGTGGAAGCGCAATAGGTATCCATTGCCGTCTACTGCCAATGACAACTCCCACATGGCATCTTTCCAAAAGCAGGAGAAAATTGTGATGTGCCTGACAGCCAAACGAAGCTGTTAATGTATTTAGCTGGTGGATTCAGAAAGACTGGCCATCATGATCTGTGATGGCATATGCAGGACACTCTTAGGAAAGTTCAAGCAGGAAAGAAGCAGGGCTTCTTTTTTTGTTGTCAAAGTGCCTGGTGTACCATTTTACTACTATGCAAAAGGCCTGTGGCTTTACCGACTGAATTTTTAAGTCACACTTTAAAACATCAATTGTTTTTTTGTAACAGTCTCAGAGACCACATAGAAGACTGAGATGCTTTGTGAGCTCAGAGGAAAGTTTACTTTAAGAACCCTCACAGACATTAATTAGACAGAGCTGTCTAGGCAACTGAAGACTGCAGGCCTAAGGGGAGCCAAAATGCCTGGGAAAATATCAAAAGTACATGTGGCCATCCGGAAAGAGATACTGCTTTTTTATGACTAAAATTTTCAGGTGTCCGCAAACTAGAAGGCGTGACTCGAGTTGCCAGTCCCACAAAATGAATGAACAAACATAAAGTGAAATTAATTATCTACAGCATTTCTCTATGTATGTCTTCAGCTCCTAAAAACATAGAAACTTTTTTGCACAAATTTTTATGTCATCCTCAGAAACAAGCTTCATTTATGAGTTTATTTAAATGAGCATTTTCCTCAGATCAAATGACAGGAATTGTTACATTCATTTCTATTAAAGTAAGTTAATTTTAATGTCTAAATATATAAATAGTAATTTATATAGTTTTAAAAATGTCTTTTCTGCAAGATCATAAGAAGCTACTTAAAAGTATATGTGTATGCCTTTTCATTCTATCCTAGTGTGTCTGCAGAGATGCAGGAAAGCTCACACTTTGAAGAAACTAATCTCGCAACAGCGGCTGAATGAGGAAATGATAATTTGGCTGTGTAATCAAATTGCAATGCGTTCAGTTAGCAGATGTGAGCAAATAAAGAGAAAACCAAATTTAGATTTTCTGCCAATTGCTTTTATATGTGTGCTTGTTTTTGAGGACTCCCTCTGATTTTTTCTAATTTGCTTGGTGGTGGTAACAGCTTCAGGTGGTTTTGCACAGCTTCCGGCTGCAGCACTGCAGTTTGCCAACAGACGGCACGATGCATTTCCATTATCCCACGTCTCTCGAACAAGATGACTGTCTGTCTGCTCATCTCTGAAATAAACCCAAAACACCACCCTAGGCCTCAGCTCTGCAAAGATTTTAACATGTGTGTGAATTTGCATACAAGTACCACTAAATCTCATTTTTCCTGCTGTGTTTAAGAGTTTATTTTTTTTTTCCACTGTGGTAAGGAAGCAGCTATTTGTAGCTATATAATGTCAAATTACTTAGGTATATCATTAGAGTGGGGAAGAATATTCTTGATCTATTATTATCGAACCTATTCAACACTGTGTTATTCAAAAAACTAGCCAAATACATTAAATTTCATGTGAATATGGTCCTGAACATATAAGTCAAAGTATAATCTAGCTCTGCACTGCAAATATTCAGTGCATTATGTTTCTTGTATTTCTTTCTTTACTTCTATCCTCCACAGCTGAATTGTTGCATGAAAAAGATGTTGCATGAACTTATAGTGTGAAATAGGATGCAGAATTTTGTGAAATACTGAAAATATAGTGAATACTGGTGCTGGACATGAGGAACTTCTTGGCTGTATAGTTTGAGCATAGACTCTAACCATGGAAGTACAACAGATCCTTCTGTGCTTTGAAATTAGCACTTTAAGTTATGAAATGAATTATTCTTGAGCAAGGATTTTTTTCAGGACTTTTTTTATGATGGTACAGAAAAAGCTACGACATTACCTACATGCCCAGAGGAACAGTAGGAGAAATGAAAACCATGTTAGGAGTTAATTTTGTATCTCAGTAAGATTTGGAGGTTAATCTTCAGTTTCAGTGTGTAGGTGGTGGAATATGTGTGAAATAGGGTACGTGCAATGAAATTCTTTACTGAACTGCAGAAATGCGTATAACATGCTAAATAGTACTAGTCCAGATCATATGCTGAAGGGTCAGTGAATACATAGGCCAATGCTACTCAATTTTCATTAAAGTAAAAAAATCGCATAATTGTTGCTATTGATGACTTTATGTCTTATCATAATCAAAGACATATTGTGTGTTTTGCTGATTTGCTACCTTGTTTGAAGACTTCAACTTGTCAGGGTTAAGACCATTTAAAGTATTCAGTTTGTTTTTGAAATGTCCTGTTTCTTTATCTAATCCCTTGCAGAAATGTAAGATTGTTACATCAATAGAAATGCCTTTACAAACAAAATCCATAATATCATAAAAAATATTAAGTCAACAGTATTTGTTTTGTGTAAACCCACACAGACTGTTAGTAATTATATTGCCTTATTTCACTTTTTCACGTCCATTTCAGACATAGCGTTATTTTCTTTGAGATCAATACTGAGGTTAGCTCGGGTCATCAAGCAGAAAAGCACAAAGAAAAGCAGGTCAAGGCCTAATCATTCTTCACAGCCTCTTCTCCACCATCTTGAGTCACTTTCCATGTCAGTCTGATTTAAAGTCTGGATTCTTCTTTGGAGAATGAATGAATTTTTGTGGTGTTTTCATGTTCACTGCTCAGACTTCAGTCCCTTTACTTGTGAGTGTGGTGTTCTCAGAGGAAGAATGCATTAATCTCTGGAGAGACTAGAAGTTAGGGGAATTTCCATTGTTTGGACTACAGTAATAATGACCCTTCAGAGCTGGAAAAGGCTTTGCTCCTAAGGGAGAATGTTCACTGGAAAGGATGGTGGAATATCCTTCACTAGACATTAACATTTAACAATGATTTCTCTCTTACTTTTCCACAGACATAAAAGAAATGATGCTTGTACAAGGAAAGGGCAAGAAAAGAAAGAATACAGGACTCTGCTCAGCAAGATGGAGTCTATTAGAAGCAGAGAGACATTGACAAATGCTTTAGAGATCTCAGGAAGAAAGATGGTCACTTCTGTGCTCTGACAAAGACTTTGTTGAGATGACATTCTGATTCAATAACTTTGCTTCTTTATCTACAACTGCACTTAAGGTCCAGTTTATTTTAGAAAAGCTACCTTGTCTAGCTGTAACATACACTTGCTACTATTTCCCTTTACAAGAGTACCTCTTTATTCAGCATAGATTCAGTTCTGTGGAAAAGGTCATGTGTTAAGAAAATTTACTCTCAGCATTGCAGTCCAAGAAGCCAGAGGGACTAGCAATACATGGAGACTAAACATAGAAAAATCTTTAAATATTTACACAAAAAGGGTAGGTAAAACAGATAAACAATTAACCAAATAAATACATAAACAAAAAACCAGAACCATTTGGACAAATTTGAGATTAAGTTTGATTTAGTGTGGAAGAGCAGAAGAAGCAGTAAGGTTTGGATACTATATAGGGTTTGGTTTCTTAGTAAGGTTTGGATACCATCTATGCTCATGTTTTTCAAACCCGGAAAAATGTGCCAAACAGCACACAAGCAGAAGGCAGGAGACTACAGGGTTCTAAACAGACATGAGCTGGTAAGCCTTCCCTTGGCAAAGTGGTAGAGTTTTGTGTGAATGTACCAAACTGGATGTCTTCACGTCTTGGATCAGAAGACTTCTGACTTTTTCCAGACAGGACCACTACAGTCAGCAGGAAAAGACGTCAGTTGAAACATGATACTTTGAGAAAGATCTCTGGACTCTAGCAAAGACAACAAATAATCAGATGGTATGGATTTTGGACTTCAAGACTGCAGTATCACTTGATGCAGTATTTACTCCAGATAAGGACTGAATAAGATATAGGGCGTTCATGGAAAAAGGCCATATACTGTAAAAGTCTCTCTCCCCTCTGTTAAGCCAGATGAGACCCATCAATTTTCAAGTCAATTTACAAAGCCCTTTACAGATTTCATGGATGAGACAAGGACTGAAATAAAGTCATTTAAGAGACTTTATTATTGCTATATATTCTGATTTCCGTAGAAACTGGTAGCTTTTATAATTAAGATATGCATTTTTATAACAGCTTTTGCTGGCTCTTTATGATTATACATATTGTACATTGCTTACTTTTTATTTTAAGGAAACTGAATATCAAATATATTCTAATAATAAAGCTTCTTGTTAAAGCTTCTTGAACTACTTATTTTTCATGCCTCATTTTCTTGACTCCATGGATTCAGAGTCACCATGTTCATGTCTCCTCCTAGGTGATGTTCGCCATGCTGTGCAAGACAGCAGGCTGCCTTATTTCTCCAACAAAGGAGCTCCTATCAATACACAGTACACTTGTACTTCAGCGCAGTACTAGTCATCATTCATTTTTGTTTATTCCTAATCTCTTTCCCTCTGATGTTTTGAAGTACTTATACATCTCTACATCCACCAAAGCTTTAAAGCTAAGCAACTGACACATTTGCAGACAAATCTCTCAGAGGAAGCACATATGCATTTATTTTCTGAAGTGCCTCCAGGTGATTAAGCTTAAGGCCAAATTCTGCTCCTGTGAGCAGAAGTCAAGAAGTATTTTGCCCACAGGAACTGTGGGAATCTCTCCTTTCTCACTCTGTCCGAAGGTCCTGAGGTACCAAGGCCACAGCTGCTGTCACAATGCTGAGCTTGAGGCAGTGTAGTTACATAAATTACAGCTTCTTATCCCTTATGTGTTTCTAAAGCAATAAATGCATTTTTCAGAAAAGCAACTGTATCCATCTCTTCGAGAGTTTTTTGTATTTGGATGCATCAGTCACCACATGCTTAGTTGTCCTGGAAGGCAGTTGCTTCCCAAATCTCTGTGACCCAGTGGTCCTATTGTGTCATGCAGCCTTTTATGTCCTGAGTGGGTGTGATTTTCACCCCCAAAAAATGAGCAGCTACTTAAATTAGGATGTGGCCCTGAATTTCAGCAAATGCTACTGACCTCACAGGAAGATATAGCCACAGTCTAGGTATGATAACCATGTACTAAATATGCATTTGCCTTCAGGCTTCAACGGAAAATAAAAATACCTGTTGCGTGGATATAGATGCCTCAAATTGTCTTCTTTTTATGTGAACTCTATACATTACAGTCAAGCCTCCTTTTGATCACTCTTCTCACAGCTCTTAGGACTTGATGTTCTGGAGTTTTTCCTGCCCAGGACTGATACACTCCAACTTCAGATTCCCTACCGTGCTCCCATGCTTCCTTGAGATAAATTCCATCTAAGATGTTTCAAGATCATCTAGGTAAGTACTTGATTATAAAGGACATGCATACTTGTATTTGAACTTTTTTATTAATTAATGAATGTTAGTCTGTTGCAAATTCTGGACTTCCTTGAGTACAATACAGCAGATGTCATCATCACCAGTACTTAAATAAAACTACTATGTGGCTTTAAATCACTATCTTCCTGAACCTCATACCAGGGGCCTGAATGCATTCTCCACCAGTGGAGTCCAATTGGCTGCCAAGACTTGGCTTGCTGGGGGATGGCAACAGAGCTGAGGGGAGGCCTCAGCTTACGGCCATGCAGTGAGCACTGCAGCCATGTCCATGCTTGGCCATGTACTCTGTTGACCCAGAACCCTAGCCTGGGGGTTTGACTTCTTCACCTCACTAGACTGCCCTGGATGATCCCTTATATCTGCATTGCAGACATATGCAAAGAAGAAGATGGATGTTCTTTCCAGAAGGAGCATTTCTCAGATTTTCTTGGGGATATAATGGTTAAGTACTCAGCAACTTTTTAATAGAGATATATCTAAATACTGTTGATGTCTACTTTGATAACCAGTCTCAGAAGGAAGATGATTGAATTGTTGTTGCATATTTCTAAGGGTTTTGTTCATCTAAGTCTCCAACTTAGGGGAGCTCTGATAGACATTTTCCTATTCAAAGCTTTTGCCTGCCACTTTGCCATCAGCCCTTCTGCTGCACTTATATGCACAGGAATATTTAAGAAAGATTGTTGGCAGTGACCTATTCACCGTATTGCAGTTGGTGTTGGTCTCATACATAATTTTTGTTG
The DNA here is from genome assembly GCA_013400955.1 of Drymodes brunneopygia. Lineage (NCBI taxonomy): Eukaryota > Metazoa > Chordata > Aves > Passeriformes > Petroicidae > Drymodes > Drymodes brunneopygia. The sequence continues at coordinate 150,991 of VZTZ01048614.1, read as the reverse complement.
TGCTTGCAGGGAATGGGTAATGGAATGGGCAAAACCCATATTCTCACAGAGGCAGAAAGCTCAGCATAAAAATGCAGTTAGGGAGCAGAGAAAACAGCAGAGTCCCTCTCAGCGCAGAGATCACAAAAGAACTAATTTTTCAGAATGCCATTCCAAACCCATGACCACAGCATTACTAATGCTGCAAGAGTGTGGACTGCACCTGAGCCCTATGCTCATTAACCTTTTGGGTTAATGTGCAGCTCACAAACATAAAGGGTCTGTGTGTAGGAGAATAGAGGGGTAAAAGCAAGCATGAGGAAAGGAAAGGGGGCGGAATAACTCAAGGAAAAGACAGAGTCCTTTTGGTTCTGGAAATGAACCGAGCATTGTTTTTCTCCCATGCAGAACGGTAAAAAAATGAATGAAGAAAAACATTCCAAGAGAGAAATGAATTCACATAGCTATGGTTTCTACTCTAACATATATTTAGGTTATCTATCAAACAGATAGTTCTCTGATAAGGAAATAGCTAAGCAGTAGAAATAATTGATCTCAGATTTGTCCAGATTCGAGGTGTGACCGTCTTTATTTTCTCATCAATGGCCAAGGTAAAGTGACCAGATGTCTCAATAAGATTGTACAAGTACCAGTTTTTAATGGACTGGCATAATGCTCAGTGGTTTTAAAATTTTTTTTATTGAGATGAAGAGACATCCTATTGCTATTCTGCCAGTGATCCACCCATGGTACAAAAATGGCTGATTCACAGACTCTGCTCCTCCTCCTCTATATGTTATATCTACAGTAGATGATCAAATTCTCATTAACACAGAGGAGAGTACAGCCTGGCACCTGCAAAGTGTTTTCAAATATCACTGCTTAATGTCTCTTGGCAATGCTGGTTTGTAACAGGAAGCCAAATAGTGGTGCAGCCAAGGATGCATTTCATGAGATCTCTATCTCCAGGCAATTTAACTTGGGCACAACAGACTTGGAATGCAGCTTTACATTTCTCTGCTGCCGTGTGCTTGCTCCCATTTCACCCATTTCAGCATGCTTTTTTTTCCTGTTCATCGTGAACTCCACTGTTGCCTCTCAACCTCTCACTTTCATCTTCCAGAAGGAGATACAGGGCCCTTTACAAAGCTAATCTCACTGATTGAAAGAATAAGGTGACTGTTTCTGTTGTTGTCACACTTAAAGGACATACTCTGTTCCTAAAATTCATGCTGTTCAGGTAGGCGTGATCAATGACCAAGATTTTATCTCTTCGTTAAGTCTGAATCAGGAACAGCAATTAGGGATATCAGAATTCTGATAAGCACCTAGAGAGACCTTAATTGCCTATGGCCTTTTTTATTAAACTAAGATATACAGTAGTGTTAGCTATCTTAATTGGTATTTAATACGTCCCACTATTTAGAATATTTCATATGTACAGGTTTTGGGGGGTTTGGGCAGTTTCAACAGTCTCTAGTGCTTTCATTTCCTGTTCTACTCAATGGGTGGAAGATGCTATTTGATCACTTTCCATTCAAGAAATGGCAGCATGCAAAAAAAGCAAGTGCTGCACTGTGCTATCAGTGCAGCTTTTATACCATGCACATTAATCTTGTGAAGCATCTTGGAGGTTTTGATCAGTCTAAAATACACCACATTTGCTTGAAATAGGACTTTGAAATTTTATCTCTGAGTTCTAAATGAGATAGTAATAAAAGCTTCTTGAGCTCTTTAATAATGAATAGAGTTGTGCCATTTAATCTGCATAGGAATACAGTAAATGAAATCAAAGCTACATAGACATAACTCTTACATTTTCAAAACTGCTAAGACAGCTCTGTGTACACTCCAATATTTCTTCCCATATATACTTACTGCAGAAATATTGTATGCTCTATTGCTGTTTTCAAAACTGAGTGCTTGCTGCTGCATTTACTGAACTCATATCTTATTAAAGCTCCCATTCAATTTAGGATCAGAAAGGTCAATCCTGAAGCATTTGACAACTTTGGCAATGATTCATGTCTTTGATCTTATATTTTGTCATGTAATTAGTGCCAGTGAAGGTCCCACGGGTCCTTCCAGTTGCATACAAATGGAACAGGCACCTTGAATGCATTCAGTGTAACCTAGGCTTGCCAAGTCTGAACAACCCAGTTCTATGTATATGGATGTTTAGACTCCAGCTTTATCTCTTAATTCACGTATCTGCCTATTGTAGGCTAGCACCTGGAAATATAAATGACCTTTTGGAGGCTGAAGTTTTGTTGCAGTTCATTGCTGACATTCCATCGCTACGTGGATATGTAAACACAGAGTGATATTTTGTTTGTATCTACCTAATTAAAAAGAAAAACATTCATCTGTCCAAAACAAGTTAGCATAAATTGCAGGTCAACAACATTTTTCTCTGCCCCTTGTACGAATGACGATAGAAGGGATAGGGTAGTATCTCTGCACCCTAACAACCAATGCCTGAACATTCTGGTGTCATTAGCAACACCAGCACCATATTTCATATCCCTCACTGCTCACTTCTCTTTGAAGGATTGAACTCTTTCATCTGAGTGCACGTAAATAGTAATAAACAGCAGACCAGACTTCTGCTCTGTGGACTTTTCTCTGATCTGTGCTGGTCCCTGGTCTGGGCTGTCTGTCTCTACTCTTTACTACATCTTTTTCCCCAGAAGAGCAACAAGTAAAATTGGTGTTTCCCAGCTCGCCTCCACTGAGCAGGCCCTGGGCACCCACAGCAGGGAGGCTTGGAGGAGGCAGATACGAGGCTGCCTCTGTACCACAGAGTACATTTCATCCCCAATAACACTTCATGCCTCAGCTACATGAAAGCTTTATTTTTAGGAAGCTGCCACTTTTAGAATCAGAAGGTTTTTGCTCTGATTAGTTCACATAAAAGATATTTATATGTTAATATTCCTTGTGGAAAATGCTGCTGAGAAAAAAAACCAAAAACATTCAGGTGAAATATCAGTCCTTGGCAGATACTTGTTTAAGTAGGTCTGGTTTTTGCTCCTTGTTTTTTTAGCAAATCAGGAAAATTTTCAAGGAATGTACACCTTCATATGAGAATTGCCATTCTGTTGAGATCCTGGTTTTCAAGGAAAGAACTTATAAAATGTGTTTGTTCATGCCTAACTTCAAAATGGACTCTGTAATGTTCAAAAATTCTACAAATTTGTTATGAAAATTAAAGAGAATTCCTTTTTTTAGAACCATGGGGTTTGGTTGGAAGGTTTTTTTGGCTTTTTTCTTGTTTGGATTTTTTAAATAAAGTATCTCACTTTACTAAGCCTTTCTTCATGGTAAGACCTGGTTTATATTTTTTGAAAGTTTTGTTCTGACTTTGTTATGGGTCTGTTTGTGTACATGTGGCATAGCTAAGTTGTAATAAATATGGTAAGACTAAATTATAGATTGTACATATCTTCATATTAACAAAAGAGCTGATAGCTTTCCCTCTGCTTTAGAAAGACAAGAAAATGAACTAACCTTAAATGAAACATCTGGGGACTGTAGGTATTCATGACAGTTTTGTGAGTGAACCGAAATCTTGATGCGGCCTTTTCCCTCCCCCTGTTACTGCTGCATTCAAAAAGAATCTGCCTACAATAAATTACCATTATTGCTGCTTTGCTCTTACATAAATCTTTTTCTCCAAGGTGCTCTTGATACCTTACTAGCTTACATGAATCAAACCTTTTGTGATCCTCAGGAGGTAAAAAACTACCCAAACACTTGAAACTCTCTGACTGTAGAAAATATTGAAGATACTGCAATGACAGAAGCTTTTCCCAGTGTTTCTGACCTTATCACATATGGTTTTTGAAAAAGCTGCCATGCTTCAATTTGAAACCTGAAAAACACATTAACACATTGCAAGCAAATATCAGTGAACTAGAAATTGTGTGCGTCAAGTTTTTCCAAGCAATTCAATAAAACATATCTTCTATATATCAATAATCCATGATACCTTCAAGTGGATATGCTCCATGCTCATCTCCTCTGATCCACACCAGAGAAAATCATTCTTCCTGGATAATATTAATAATTCACGAACAACTGGTCTGAAGTATCAGTTTAATCAACAGACACCAGACAATAACTACTACATGTATTTCTAGTTTCTATCCCTGTTTAGCCAAGTACTTAGGCACGTATAAATCACATCTCATTCCAGAGCGAAGTACATGATTAAATGCTTTGCTGAATGGAGATGGACTGCTGAAACAAGACACTGGGCAGTATTTCAGATCCTGACATCAGTCAGTACCTTATCCTCCAAAGATCCAAATAGGGATAACTATTAACTTTATGGCATTTTGAAACAGTCTTACAATATGCAGAGTTTTTCAGTATTTTTGGGCTATTTTAGTCAACTGAGAAAAAGACTTCATATCGTTTCAAATTTCTGCTACAATATTAAGAAAACAGTGGGCTTCTCTTCTGGGCTGCCACATTATTTAGTTGATAACCCATTTTTTTTCTGGAGTCTGTAGCAACCAGATGCTTTATGCTGCAGCCAGTCTTATCTCAGCCAGCAAACTAATTGTCACTACTCACCGCACAAAAAAAGTGAAATAAAAGAAAGATGTTCTCTTAGGAGAAAAAAAAAGAAGCGTTCTTTTCCCTCCACACAGCATTTTTTTAATATGAAAATATGCTGATCAAAGACATCCATTTCATAAAATTCACCAACACATAACATTAACGTGACATCAATCCTTAGGTAAAATATCTCTACCTGCTACATACCTCAAAGATATCAATGATATTAAATCTTTTGAAGTGAAAGTTAAATCTTTTTTGGTCACCCTGTGCTGGAGGACTGTTTAAACTGTCAACTCACATAGCTGAAAGAGGGAAAGGCAAGAACTCACTCATGTATCAATGAACAATAAACTTGCAAGCAGATTATGATTTTATTTGTATCACAGAAACTTCAATCTCATTAAAAAAAAAAAAAAAGAGAGGAGAAGAAAATATAAGGATGGGCATAACCTTGGTTTTCCTTGAAATTCAATTCTGTTAAACACAAATCCTGAGATTACCTTTGCAGCTTTGAACATGTTATCAATCCTGTTTGTTCAATAAAGCACTCTTCATTCTTTTACTTCTTTATAAAACAACAGATTATTCAGCCACCATCCCTAAAGTATTAAATGAGTTATGAAAATAACTATGTATTAAGCATCTTGCAAATTCCTCAAAATGCTGTTTTCCTGACATATTTCTGTAGCAGTACAAAATCCAAATGTGACAAGGAATAAAGCTCTTTGATGTAAAGAGCTGGTCCTATAGACAGATCCCCACTGGGCAGATGGTTATTTTTAATAGTCTGACCTAATTTCTTAGTAGTGAACCAGGGATAACACAAAGCCCTGTGGTGGAACTGGTCTATTGTGTTGAAGTAACATTAGAGAACACTGGATATTCATAACAGCCACATTTTGTTCATCTGAGTTCAGTCTTAACAAAGCCCACAAACATTTACTGTCACAACAGTTAAGGCTTCTGAAGATGAAAAGACTTATTATGATTGACCTATCATATGATATCAAGCCAAACTAGACATCGTTAGGAGTTGAGGTACGCCTTCAGAAAGTGTTTTCTCTATGACTACTGAGTTACTGATGATTTCCTTTGGAGCATTTTCTTGGGTTTTTTTTTTCTTTCCTCATAAACTTCACCAAAACTGAAGGTGAGTAAATCACATAATCTTTTTTTACCCTTCTCATCTTTCTCCCATTCTTATTACCTTGGTTCCTCTTCCATGTTTCATTTGACCTTTCCAGAACTACTAAGATCAGAAGCTGGTAATCAGTCTTAGTGAGAGGAGGAAATACAGACTACAGTTTCCAAGAGCATAAAATCTGTTTTTGTTCCTATTGCATTCAGTGATGTTCACTTTAGTTAGAACTAAAGTTGAGAGGAGAATCTAGATCACAACAAACAGATGACAGGAAGCTGTTGTTTCAACACAAAACAGCTGCCATTCCTGAAAAATCCCCAAACCCAACAAAACACAAACAAACAAAATAGAGAAGAAATGTCATACAGTACTAGTTACATTAGTCCAATTTCAGCTTTGCATTTACCAGCTCTGCACAGTAGCAGAGGGGAAATGCATCTATAATGAAAACTAGTAAACTTTTCATCTTGAAATTCATTTAAAAAGCTGTCAAGGACAGAATCAATGATCTACAGCCAGATGTGTGTTAGCTAAAAAAGTTTATAGACCCTGTGCTCAAAGACAAGCAAGCTACATCCACATCTTTGATGGAGCACAAGAAAAGTACTGTTCTAACACACCATGAACATTCAGAAAAGGGGCTGTTTCCCCAAATGGATATATTGGTACAAGCATTCCTGGTATAAGAAAATGCAATGTCTATTGGTCAGTTCACCACAGACATAGTACTCAGCATTCTACTTGTTTTGAAAGTGCAGCTAGTGGTTTCCAATCTTATTTAGCAATGCTTTTGTAAACCATTCAGAGAAAATAACATTCTAATCTCATGAACCCTGTTCAGTTACTCTGACTGATCTTGCTAATATTCATCCTCAGTGCACCACACTCCAAACTGAAATACTGGGTAAGACTTCAGCATATTCTCTAATGGCATGATACTCCATTGTTTTACAACAATATGAAAGCAAGCTATGAGAAGATACAGTCAATGAGTTTCCCTCTCTTTACTGAAAACCCGAACATAAGGTGTCAATACATGTTCATGTATAAATTGTAACAAAAGCAGCAAACATTTTTTCTCCTTCCAAATGCCAGTTGTGCATCTTCTCTAGGACACACAAAAGAGAATATTCACTGAATGACCTGGAAAATCTACTCTCCTTGTTGCACACTGTTCAAGCCCTTGAAGATTTCTGTAGGCAGCAAGTGAAAATGTTTCCACTTAAATAATGTCTTAGAAGTTTTTCTATGGGAAGTTAAGGGGCCTTACGTTAAAAAGCACAATATGATTGAAGATAGTATGTATGATATTAACAGAAAACTACTCACTTGTTTCACTGTAAGAATTGTATCTGAAGACATATTTCAAAAGTCTAGAAATATTCAGGTGGGCATAGGAGTCTTTCTCACATTAAAAAATAAATTAGGCAAGGGATTGGAAGAGGGAAGGCTCCCTATTCGACATGACACCTACCCCTGGGTGAACATTAGTTTTAATGTGTGTCTATTTCTGCTCTCACTTCCGTTTGTTTATTCTATCTGGATTATACTGTTTTATGGCCAGAAATTTTCCTCAATATATATTTTAAGTAGTAGGTCTGAAAACTCAATTGGCAGTGTCAAAGGCTTAATTTAATACATAAATACAATAATATGACACGCCAGTCTCATATTTCAGTGCAATATATTGGCAATTTACCGTATTTTTAATGTTGAAGTGACTCTTGAGGATCTCTCAGGCAAGAAATACTATAACACCACAAGTGAAAGTCCAGGTAACAAATCTACAGCCTCATTTCTTCACAAAGTGGAATGAATAGCCACCATGAGTTGGTCTGCATGTAGAAGAGCATATGCTTGTGGCAGCTGTTTCAGTATCTCTTGGGGAATCTTTCATCCAGCCAGCACCTCTTCCTAGCTGTACTCCCAGATAAGCATCTTTTATACAATTGCACATGGATCAGCTGTATAAGCAGTGTAATTCAAATATTTAATCTTTCTTTGGAGTAAATGGTTTTTTTAAGTAATTAAGCAACATATGCCCAAATATATATTTACAGTTAAGCATATGCTCAAGGACCTTGAAAAAGTAGTATCGGTCATTCGACAAAGGCAGAAGCAATATTAGATAACAGATGTCAAAAGGAAAAAAAGCATTCAACTGGGGTATGCCATACTAAATGCCATTATATGTATTGTTTTCCTATACAAAATTTTTTCAAGCGTTTCCTCTCAAAAATTAATGCAGATTGAAAAAAACAAAGTGTGGGTTCCACACACATTTGAATCTTTCTGTTATCATGTCAAATAAATGAAATGTACTTGAATGATATATTTTCTGTTAATACTATAACTCATTCTTTAACCACGGGAGGTCTTTCCAATATCTAAGTATAATTTGTTTTTAACAGCTTGAGACTTTTTCTTCCCCTTTGTGATTTTTCTTTATACATATTATTATTTGATTTATATAGCAATGCTCCCTATGTGCTCATGGTGCTTCAAGAAATTCAGCAGAGTCAAACTAAAAGGCAAAAAACTTCAATTATTTGTAAAAGAGAAATCTCTTAATGCAGTCTCTAGAAAGGGAAATGAATATCAGCAGGATTCCCTTGGGTGTGGATTTTTGAGGCAAAGGTCACAAATGTTTTCATATGCAGAACTCTTGATCATCAAATCTCACTGAGGACAATGTGAAACGCAGGCATTCAGCACAGTAAAAATCTACATCATATATATGCCAATAATCAGAAATCAAAGGAGGTGAAAATTTCTATTAAAGTGAAGATAATACAAGAAAAAAAAATTGCAGAAAAAAAACCCACCCAAAACAATGGACAAAATACACAACCAAAGTCCTGAAAATCAAAGGAGCTGAGACCTGAATGGGTGACGGGTTTGGTTTGAATGCAAGTTCCCCTTTCAAGAATATCTTTTGGGGACTAATAGGAAAGATAATGAATAATTCCAGTCTCTTGCTAGTCCAAGAGATAAACAACATTAATTTGGGTAAAATGGAGAATTTAAGACTTTCTCACCAAAATAGCTGCCTACTCCTTAAGTTCTATGTTGTGTTTTCCATAGTAAAATGGAACATTTAAAATTTAAAATACCATATTTCCAAGTGAATTTGAAATGAAAACAAGAAATCTTCTAGACTTCTTAATTTAAAAAGGCTGACATTTTTATAAATACGGCACAGATTTGTCAAGACATCCTCTTAATTTAAAATGTATTTTCCAAAAATTTAATTGTAGATTCTTCAGTTTAAAAGTAATCTGAAAGTAGATATCACTAATCAAACTACAGACTTCAAGCAAATAATATCTCATTTTTATTGTGATGCATAAAAGCCAAGTCATCTGGCCTGATAAACCACATCCTCACTACTTTTGACAACACACCAATTAGTTAACCAATTTATGTATTTGTTTTGTGTGAATCCTGACCTGTCTTGTCCATTATTCCTGCCTTTAGCATATGTTGGGCTGTCCTGTTCTGTTTCAATCTTAATTCGTAATGTGTCCTGTTTTCGAATACTGGGTATAGTGGGATCTGGGTCAAACATAGTGGCTTTTATGCCACCAGTATAAAGATAAAAATAATCATTAATTATAGCTTTAATGAAGACATTTAATTGATATGCAAAGCTTGGCAAGATGGTACGCTGTGAAGCATTTTTAATTCTCTGTTAGCTGTTTTGATCTCTACTAAGTCTATGTGCTTTATCTACATAAGTGGTACTCCTGGAGCAGATTTTAAATGCCTAGCTTTCTAAGACAAGGTTATGAAATTTTGCATTCCCATAATGTATGCTCTTCTTTCCTTTTTGTTTAAAAAAGAAGAGCTGAACCATGAAGCCCTGACTGTGATAAATGTTCCATGCTAATCAACACAAGAAAACAAAACAAAACAAAACTCTTACTAAGAGATATATGGAGACAAATAACAAGTAATGACCGTTTGTCTTGACAGCAGGATAGCACAACATAAAACACATATTTGATATGTAAAACAGGAACTCCTAACAACATGCTTTTGCATGGCCTGAAGCATTCTCTATCCATCTCATCAAAATATTTTAAATACACATTAAATTCTAACTTGAAGTATTTTTCATCCGCTTGAAATTTCTGGACATAAATTTTCTATTTCAGCCAGAGTTCTGATGAACCCATTCTGTTCCATCATATACAAACTGGTAGCTTTTTATTATGCAGCAGATACTGAATATGAATATTTCGTGAATGTGTCTGAAGAGCTTCTCAGAAATGTGAGGTACTCTGTTAGTTTTTACAGAAATAGCTATTTTCCTGATTGTCTGAATTTTTTAATCTTGTTCCTTTCTTTTTCTTAAGGAGAGAAGATAAGGTTCCTCTTTCTGCAATTTTAAAATAGCAGGAGGATAGTTTTAAATAAAAAGTATTGTGCTTAACTAGGTAGTGGGAATGGACAGCAGAGCAGGTAGATCACACAAAAAAACCCTATTCTCTCTTTCTATTTGCCTTGTTTTCCTTGGTTGGAGAAGCAGACAAACTGCCTTTGCTGATTTGAAATTTTCTGGCTCACATCATTTTCTCTCTGGACAACTGAAATAAACACACCTTTAATCAAAGTGGCTACCTACTTTAATACTCCAGTAATAAGATTATTGGCTGGATTTGAATTTACTTGTCAGTAGTAACATGATGGGGCAGCTGTACAAATGGTGAGCATAGACTGCTCTCTACCAAAGCCTATGCAGAGATTTATAATGAGCAAGGTGCCAGCTGAGTCACTCCCAAAGGCTTCCACTGATGCATATTCTCATTGTGTAGCAAAAACCTCAACTACGACTGCAATTGCTAACTTACAATGAATCCTTATCAACAGGAATCAGCCAGGCCACGAAAGAGGAATGGTAAACAGGGAACCATTGACAGAGCTGTTTGATCTTGTCAAGGAAAGAGAGGGGTTCTTACTGAGTGGGAGGGAAAGCAACATCTTTCAGATGAAACTGTATGGGACTGTTTTAATTTAAGACAATTTTGTGCCCCAAAGACATTTTTGGGGCTATCCAACAACCCTAACTTTAGTGATACTTGTGTGTATGGCTCTCAGCTCCGCTAAGCTCAGCCCAACATGGATCTTTAGTTGGTCATTTAACTGTAATTTTTGCAAGCCTCGTTTTCATTCCCTTTAGATAAAAGTCTCATTGAGAAGCACTTTATTAAAATCACTCTACTTTTTTAACAATTTCAGTAATAATCAAATTATCCCAATTTTTCCCCCCTAAATTATATTCTTCTATAAGTTATAAATATTTCCTGCTGCTACATATAAAGTCAATCAAAAGTATCTAACAAAGGTCTTTGTTGGACAAAGAACTGCACTGACAATCAGTTCTGTCTAGGTACATTGAGTACAGGGAGTGTAGAAAACGCCTTTTGCTAACAGCAGCTGAGCTGAGTTTGAGCTTTCCCCTTCCCGTGTTGAGTGTGTCCCTCACTTTTAAATCATGTAAAATAACATATTTTTCAACCGTAACTATTACTGCTGCAGGCATTTCAATTTCTTCTATGCAATATAATTATCATTGGAGGAAACAAGAGGGGAAAGGTACCATTCTATCTAATTTTCTATGACTTTCTCATCCAGAATATACACCTTCCCACCCCATAAGCACAGTGCTCTACATTGTATTTTGTGCCACTGCATTGGTCACGAGGCACAATAAGGCTCATTTTTTTATACCTCTCTTCTGTAATCATGGTATATAAATCACAGCAGAGTTGCTAACAGTGTGTGACTGACAATCTTATTTGATAGACAATCTGTGATCCTTTCAGCCTTTTACTAATAAGCTCATTAGAAGGGCTGAAAATACTTTCTAGGATACAGCAATGAACCTCAGCAAATTCAGCGCATGTCTGACCATTCAAACTTTAGAGAATCAATCTTCCTTCAATCAAAACTTTGTCAGGTTCTGCTGAATGTCTTCTGAAGGTTACCCTGGTTTGGATTGTTGGTTTTTTTTTTAAATTTCTTCTTCTCTCACTCTCTCTGGTTTTGGGGATTTTATGTTGGGTTTTTTTGTATTATGGGTTCCTGAACAAACACTAAAATCCTAACAAATAAATGTAGGTCAAGGTGAAATGGTTCTGAATATATTTTCTTTTTTATTTTCCAGGTTCAGTTTTGGAAAACCTTATAGAAGATTTTTGCTGCTTTTTAAGGTATGACCTTATTTTGGATGAACTTTTAAAAAGCATTAATTTTAAGAAAAGCCTTAAAATACCTGCCGCCTAGTGACACTGGCATTTAGACTGAGGTTTCCAAAATGCAAATGGAAAACTACTTGATCAGTGACTGAATAAGCTACTTCATAGTTCCTCTTCAGATTCTGAGTGTGGTCAGACATGCACTGAAAAAAAATCCTATTTGACACACAAGCACATTTTGAGGACTTGAAGTTAATTTGAAAAAAATTACACAAAAAATAGCACTGAGATAATAACTGCTTCTGAAGAAATTGTCTGTCATAAGAAGAAAAGGAAGTCAGTACATCAATACTGTCATAAATATTTCAAAGGTGATCTCTTTCTGGATTAATCAGTACCTTAAATGACCAATATGACTGAAAACTTACTGACTGAGTAATACTCATGTGACAGAAACCAAAAATATGTTCCAGGGAATGGGGCAGGCTAGTCTGCAAGTAGATTTCGTTCTATACCATAGGGAGCTGTATTGTTTAGCTGTTTGGAGAAACTGCAGCTCAAGGGACTACAATCTCTATTTCTTGTGCTAAATAGCTGTGGTCATGCTTCTTCATGTGGCTGAAAACTGTCTTACAAGGTCAAGAACTACAACAAACATTTTGTTGCTGTTAGCCAAAAAACTGTCCATAGATGTAGATCTCCTGCTCAATAAATCCAAATCAGTATAAAGGAATTGCAAAACTCTGTGCTTTTCTTCACTATATTTTAGATCATACTTTTTAAATTAGTCTTTGCTTAATTCTCCTGTTTCATTCTCCTGGATTGTTTTTATATTTGCCATCCTCTTTTTTTCTGCACTTTTAATTTTATTTTTTTCCTTTCCACGTGTCCCATAAAAGTAAAAATTTCTCCTGGGAGAACAGAATGTCTCCTCCTGGATTTTCCTTTTTATTCTACTGCTGATGTTCTGCACTCTGAACTTTCCTCTTATTATAGACCCTTTCACTTCCTGTAGCCACCTCAGGCTCCTGCTTGCATTAAACATCCCTTCAATCTACCAACCCTCTTCCATCCAACACTGAAGTTTCTCCTCTTTCAACCACAATGGGAGATACAGCTCAATAATGATTGTGAGGAAAGAGAGAGAAGCTGCAGGTTTTTTGTAACAAAACTATAAAGTCGTAGCAGGTTGATGTAAAGGAACAATCACATCAAGCATCAATAAGGAGCACTAACAAATCAATGTAGATAGTGAAAGCAAAGCATTAGACAACTTGCCTTAGGCACTACTGGCAGATGCCAGAATTAGACTGAAACAATTTGATTGATGACCGGTTGTCTATGTCATTCCTTCGTCTTCTTTCTTTTTTTCCTCCCTTTTTTTCATTTCAAATTCCTTCCCCCATTTATCTTCCAGACTCTTCCTCCTTCCTGACCATTACCTCATTCCTTGTGGTAAAGGATAAGATAGAGATGACCTACTGTGGCATCAAATTTGAGGGACTTTGAGTTTGGGCACAGAAGGCCAGAGGATCAATGCAGAAGTCCTTTACTGTTATGGTCACCTAAACCCTGGCAGCAAAATTGTCCATATAAATCACCTTAGGCAGCTACATGTATTCTGATCTCATTATGGCCCTCTTTCCACAGAACACTTTGGTTACTTTGGAGATATGGCCTCCACATCTCCTGGGCTCTGTTTCTGCCTGACAGACCTTTAACTCTTCATGGCACAGTGGCCCAGTTTCAGCATGGTCACTGCATATGTCAGACACTATTCTATAGTCAGGCAGATAGAGAGCAATAGGGTGGGTCTAGCAGCTCCTTGGAACATGATTAACCACTCCCTGTGCAAGAATAAGTGCTGACCTCATTCTTTCCTTTGCACTTTCACTGAAGTCAAGGGGGAAACTTCCCAAAAATCCCCACTTCCTCACATCACTCAATCACTCAGTTGTGCAGTCCAAGACAATCCCCTAATTCCTTATTGCCAAAGGGTAAGATTCAGATTATCCACTTTGGTATCTAAAATGAAGAAGTCAGAGGACAGTCTAAGATGTTTGTGTTCTGTGCAAAGGGAGAAATTTAATTTTAGGACAATTCTCCAGAGAACATGAAGTTCTGGAAAGCCTGCAGGCAACCCCTAAGTATCCCCAGCTGAAATGCCATGCTTCAGACAAAAAATAAGTGTGTACAGAAACTTAGCCATTAGCATTAGTATCTTTGAGAAACCTCACCAATCCCCCTACCACATAGGATTCCACAGGCATCTCTGAATTGCTAAACTGCTGTGTTCTTTACTTTCACGCTGCTTTACACCTAAGTTGGAGCAGCCTGCCTAGGCTATCTAGGTGTTACCCTAAATGATCACTGGATCAATGCATTGTAAGGCAAGGATAAAGGGATTCTCATCAATATGTCAGTAAAAGTTTACGTTTTCAGAAACTGCCTTAGATGCAAGACTATTAGACTTTGTCTAATTGTTGCAGAGGATGTGCAAATTATTTGTTATTTTGCAAAATGACTCCTCGTAATTAAATAAAAAGGACGGCTGCTAGAAAAGAAGAGAATGTAACCTTTACCCAGCCCAGTCAAGCTCTTACCTACAAGAGATTATTGTCCTTGCTAGGTGCATGAAATTGTTTATAATTGTGCCTCATTTTCGTTCTTATTTTGAAGCCTGCAAGTGAGGCACATTTAATTTTTGCTAATTACTAATAACGAATATTCCCTTGACATGAAGATATTTTTCTGTGTCCTGTTTTGCCAAAAGGTAAATTGAATTTTATTTTCAAATCTCTAATTAATCATGTAGTTTTAGAATGCAGTTGTGTATTTCCTTTTAACTTGCAATTCTATCATTAGTATATAGTGCTAATTATGGTTACTTAAAATCTAGATATTGTAATTGGATGCACAAAGTGCAAACAAGTTACTGATGAAATATCTTACAGGTCACACAAAACCAATCTCTTGCCAATTAATTAAGGCTCACAAATTGCAGGCAGAGGAAATAATTCAATTTGAATGATAAAATAGGAACAAAGACAAGAAACACAAACAGCAGGATCAGTTAATGCATTGTGTCTCACTGAGACACAAACTAAAACAGTTGAAACAATAAGTTCTCTTCCAAATGTAATGTACACCAAACAGAAGATATAATACGACTGCTGAGAGCAGTTAAGAAGCCCCTAATCTGACTGATGACTACTGGGATTCTTTACAGTTTGAAATGGTACTTTTCTGATGAATGACCCAGCAATTAAAGAAGAGTTTGTCCTACTCCCATCCAATTTAATGGTAGAAATGTTTACAGACTGAAGAAGTTGTGCAGGAAAGCAAGAAGTCATTAATGAAAACTTCTACTCCTGCAAGTCACAGCACATTGTGGGTCTGGACATGAAAGAAGCTAGTTGAAAGTGTATGGATCAAAATAAACAGGAACAGCAACACAGTGATATTGTGATGTTCTTCTATTGGCTGTCTGATCCAGAAGAAGAAGTGGAAGAGGCCTTCTACAAACTACTGGAGTGAACCTCTCATTCACAGTCCCAGTGATTATAGATTGGGAAGAAATAAACACAGGTTGCATGCTTGGCTGCATCTATTGCCTGGAAAACATCTTAATAGAAAAGGGTCTGCTGTCCTGGTGAACTGCAAGTTGACTGTGAGCCAGTAATGTATCTTGCAGAAAAGATGACCAACAATATACCGAGCAGCATTAGGAAAAGCATTGCTTTATCCTTCCCCTCTACTCAGACCTAGTGAGACCCATCTGGAATGTTGAGTCCAGTTCTTGACTCCCCAGTACAAGAGACAAAGAGGTACTTGAAAATACTGGAGCAAATCCAACAAAATGGGTCATGAAGATGATTAAGACCTTGGAGCATCAGTCCATCAGTCATAAGAGAGTCTGTGAGAAGCACGGACATCACTTAAATATAGGAAACAACTGTTCTACTTTGGGAGAGGTCAAATTCTAGAAGAGGTTATCATGTGAGGTTATGGAGTTTCCATCATGGATATTTAAAACTCAGCTGGACACAGTACTGGGAAAACTGCTTTAGCTGCCCCTGCTTGAGCAGCACCATTGGGCTGAACAGTCTCCAGAGGTGCTTTCCAGCCTCAACATTTCTGTGATTATGATCCTATGATAAGAACTAAACCAGGAAACCATTGTGTCACCTAGATTATGACTTAGGTTCATACTGAGCTTGTATTATACATCAAGAACAGATATTTACTTTGATTAGCAAAGCTACTTTTTCAAGTTTGGAGAGAAGTTTGCAAAATGAAACTAATTTGTATTCATACAATGAGGGAAGCGATCATATTAATAATGGTCTCAAGCCTGAAACTACTACTAACAGTGCAAACTAGCTACGAAAAATTAGACAAAAATGGATAACTGTCACTTGTAGGAATGTGGATCAGGTTTACACATTCACAACACACAATGAAACCGCACAAATTTATGTAAACAACACATTCCTAGTTAGGCCATCTGGTCTATATCTGCTGCCTCGTGTTTGCTGACATGGGGTACCAGCACATGGAAGACTGCCTGATATTTATAAAATATTTTTATCAAGTACAATCCTGCTATAATTAGAGCAACACATATATAGGGATAAAACAGAGTCAACTCTGGCATTTTCTAATATTCACACCCTAATTATTGAAAATCTGATTTCATTATTTTTTAATTGATTGACATGGATATTTTTCACATTTCAAACAGATTAATTTCACATTGTATTATTGAGATTAATATGCATCTGATAATTTTATTCTTCATGGATCTTTTTTATAATAATATTGGAGTGTTTCAGAAGAATGATGAGAAATTTGTATGAGTAAAACAGATTAATTTCAACATCTATAAACAGGTGTTTTCAAAAGTCAGATATAAGTTCTCAAAATGCAAAGTCACCTATAGATAAGAAACGCTTCTGAAAAAAGGAAGCAGAAATACAGCCATTACAAAGAATCACTGACAGTATAATGCGCACTTTGTGGAAATGATAAAGGAATATGAGATTCCATCACACAAGAAAAAGATCAGAGTTCTCTCCAGCTCTAACAATTCACACCACAGAAACTGATGTGCGACTGATGCCACAACATGTCAAGATAATAAATTTGGATTTTGTCTCAATAGGTGTTGTTTGGTTTTTTTTTAACCCCAGTAAAAACCTAAGTGTCTGAGATGAGTATATCTTCTAAAAACTGGTTGGTGCAGGTAGTCGGTTCCAAAAGTACATTCATCTATAAATATTTTTAAAATAAAAATAACCTGAGGCAAACAAAAAACATCTATTAAGATATGAAGCAGGGTGCTTGATTCTGAACGAATTAATTCATAGAGAACATTTCAAAAGAGGCATAGAAATTTAAGCACTGTCAAATGTAGGCACCAACAATGTGATGACCATTATTTTTTATATGAGGCCAAGCACTTTGATCTTATTTTATATCTGCCTATGACACTATTTTTATTAACAGTTAGAAGAAAAATTTGGTCTGGTTGACACCAAAAAAAAAAATTTCTGATTTGAAGACTTGGCAAATCTAGTAGTACACTTGAAAGGGTCAAGGTTTTTTGGATTGTATGTCTGAATCAAAGGTCCCAATTTGATCTAAGTCAGTCCTTATTTAACATGGTGGACCAGCACATATGTCCCCATTACTAAAGTGCCCAAAAGCTACCTCTAAATACTCTCTTATGTATTTAAAAGACCCTTGCAGGTGAGAATTGTCAATGTCGTTTGTGTTGATATTATCTTATTAATTTTTTGTTTTGTAAATATTCAAGACACTGAAGAAATAAAAGAGCACAAAATCAGTGTATGTAGCAATAATAGTGAGCTAATTTCCTGCTGGTTCAAGTCTAATGGACTCATCCGAAGTATCACATCAGGGAAATAGACTCATCTCTTTACAATCTGCAATCCCTGGCCAAGGGATTTACATTTCTAAAATAATCTCATTGAAATAAAAAACTGCAGTAATGTTTTAAATGATGCACAAATAAAGAAACCCAGAGTTCATGCAGCATCACTGGTACTCTTGTTCTCAATGGAATCCCCTGTGCCCAGGTGTTATTTCAGCCCCAGTAATTTTCTGAGTTCATGAAAAGTGAAAACACAAGGGGATGAGTTAGGGACACGGGGACAGCCCTGCTCTGAATTGTGCTTTAGCTGCCTTAAATGACAGCCATAGCAATATACAAGCAGTTTACACTGTCAGTGTGGGATTTGGGCAGCAGGTTTAGTTCACTGTTGACAAATATAGTATTTGAGTCTGAACCATTTATCCTGGGATAGAACACAATATAAAAGGTTGTTGACTAGAAACCCTGAATAATTCATTACTTATGCTTTCTTTCCAGTAAGCTAGTATGTTCCATTTTAGATCAAACTTCCTCGTATGGCAGGATGTTGTCATCTAGGATGATTGGAAATTTTTTTTGCTGTTCTCTCAGTTTGAATTGAGTTCTAAAGAGGAGTTCAAAGGGGCAGAGCTAACACGAATACTCTCTGATAATGATCCTAGCAGTGTGACATTCAAATAGATGGCCAAAGAAGAGAAATATGCCTTGTTTTATGGCAAAGTAAAGAGACTAGAAATGCTTTGTGGTTTATCTATGCTCATTGCAGGCCTCATGAGGGAGAAATCATGTTGTGTGAATGAGACAGAGCTCAGATGCTGTAGGAGGGTCTTCATCCTGAAGTAGTTATCCTTTTTTGTACCCAACCCTTATATTTCAGTGTGGATCCATCATTGGCATAGCCCAAAATGTGGTCATTTTTGAAAGACAGAGGGAATTTTTTAGTACCACCAATATTCAGACTAGATATTTGCAACAAGAAAAAAGGCATGTTTCTTATACAATACAGTGCTTTTATTTTCTTGCTTTGCAGAACAACCTTACCATTCAACAAGGGTATTAATAAAATAATTCAACAGGACTAAAGAAGCATAAGTTTTCATTCAATGCCAAGCTGTCTTTCTATTCTTTTTCCTGTAAATTAACTTTAAGAAAAAATGTGATTATTTTTAAGTTTCACTAGCTGACAAGGCAGGCTAACATAACATCTAACATTGAAGTAGTATAAAAACATTGTCTTTACATTTTACAATCCCTAATTTTCTGACCTTTTCACAGGAAGTTACCATGATAAATGTACCTTTTCTGAGCACGATTTTTGCAGGATGGGCTTTTAAATTTGCTAAAATCTAGTAGCTACATCTTTGAAGTACCTATTTTAAAATGGCTGCTTCTCACAAATCCCTCTTGTCTTAGCTGGAAAGAATTTCTAAGTTTATGGTTTATATTCTTTCAATCTTTTTTAACTTATTTTGATGAAACAATAGCTGTGGTTCTATATGCTGATATCTCAGCATTTCAGTGTTTTTACTAGCTGTAGCTGAACAGTTAACAATAGTTAGGGATGCTTTTCTTTGAGATTACCTTTACACTGAGAGGCTTATATCTTAATATACATGTTTTGAATTTTCAGATATTAATTTTAGTAGTGTGCTTGACCAAAAGAAATCAGTAGGCCTTAGTATCTGCTTCTAGAAAACCGTTGATATAAAATATTGTTACCTAACATGCTGAATGACTGTGATAATTACACAGTAAACTTGTGCACCTGTTTAAGTAAAAAACTATATGGAAGAATGTTGTCACCTAAAATTATGTCTGGGCTTGTCTTATTTTTAACACGTTGCTTTCAAAATAATATTGTGAAGGAGATCCAGGAGGCTGACATTGCCAAGAACGCTCTCTAAAAGTGACACTGCATACAAATCTTAAAGGAAATTTAGAAGGCTCCTCCACTGAAGAGTAGAAAAGCTTTAATTTACTTTCCAAAAATATCAGTAGTTAATTCTTTCTAAGATTCAACCCAAAATTTCAATTACTCTAAAAGCTTAAGAACTTTAACCAAATAGCATACCAGTAATTCACAGGGATAGGCAGAAGTTCTTGATTATATCCCTTCTATAAGCCATTTTTAACCCAATTGAAATGAAATTATAGAAATTCTAGTCCTTGCAAAAAAGTGATGAATTATACTTCTTGATGTAATAAACACAAACGGAAGTACTTAGTACTTTCTTCTTTAAAAATACAACGAACATGATAGTTATAAGTAAAGAAAGAGGATGCATACTCCACCACAGTTTGATAGCTGCCCGCTAGCTTTGGGAACAAATCCATCTGACCATGGGTGAATTATCTGTCAGCCTGTGCCGATGGAAGAGGGCGGTGTTTATTCAGATAGATCTCCCAACCCTTACCACACCTTGTAGAGATGACAAGTGTGTGAGATTCCTGTGTGAGTGCTGGGAGAAGCAGAATGCAATTAGCAGACATCCATAAAACACTCCAATGAAAGCCCCATTCTGCCCTTTCACACCTGTTGGACACGATTACACTGAAACTCATCTGCCACCGGAGTGCTTATCAAGTGCACTGCCAAGGCTTAGAAAATGTGTTGCAGTTATCTCCACATAAGTGGTGAAACCAAACAAATGGGAGGAAGGCATCTGTGAAATATTCAGCATCTGCTGCCTCCGAGAGCAACAACTGGTTGTTTTAAATTTTTGATAGACTTACCTCTTGCCCACATAATGATGTATGAAAGTCCAACCATGTATGAAAATATTTACCAGAGCACTGTGAATCTCCGAAGAAGAAACAGAACTATTTCTTTGAGCCACAGTTTTGCAAGTAAACAAATATGAATGATAGCTTTCAAAATCACTCAGTTAATACAGCATTTCAGAGTCTCCATTCAAAAGATGGCATGTGGTCCCTATTCTGCATATATTTTCTTATAGTCACTGAATTCTGTAACAAAGTCATGGAAAAAAAGTGTACCACTAGCTAGGTCAGAGTAAAAAGTGCTTCTGGAAGATACCTAACCCTTCAGGAGTTTCTGGTGGCCAGCATGCTGTGCAAAGTGTGACATGACTTAGCCTGTCCCTCCTAGGCAAAATAGTCAGTTGAGGATGAGTGACTAAAATGGAAAGAAAAATTGTTCTCATTTATTCTTAAAACACCTCTGTGTATGTCCATTATTTTTGACCTTCAATGTTTGTATTTATGTTTGCTTTCTATATCTTTCCATATTCTACATACTGTACTACATTTTATGCTTTTATACAACACCTTGCACACTAAACATCTTTCGTGAGAGTTAAGAAAATATTGAAGCTGAA
The DNA here is from genome assembly GCA_013400955.1 of Drymodes brunneopygia. NCBI lineage: Eukaryota > Metazoa > Chordata > Aves > Passeriformes > Petroicidae > Drymodes > Drymodes brunneopygia. The sequence goes on along the minus strand of VZTZ01048614.1, from coordinate 129,868 downwards.
ATCTTTTATATTCTGGTCTCCAAGCTGAAAAATGAATATATTTAGACTTGTTTGATACGTCATATATGGCGTATTTGTCATTTTACAGCAACCATCACTTCAGACACTATTTGGAAGAAGAAATATGACCTTTTCTGTTTCAAGCTAGAAAGGCATTTCCTACAGCTGGGTGTTGCAATCAACTAATATCTTCTGTATGTTAGGTACAGAGAGGCACACTAGACTTTTAGCCATGAAAGAAAATCATAGTCAGAACGGAAAGTGGTAACAAAGAAGATGATTACTACTGCTCAGAAAACAGGTGATGAAAGTTTCCAAGACAAACTGGATAAAACCTTGTCTTCATTAGTATCAGTGGGAAAACTCACTGTGGGTTTAATCTGTTGCCTCCTGCCAGAAACAGCTCTGTAGGTGCTCTCTGATTGTGCTCTCAGAAGGTCCTAAAGTTATTTGTGTTGTCTGTATGCTCCAATACTCTAAGAAAAGCATTTGGCTCATAATGAGCAAAATCTCAATATTTTAGCCTATTGTGTACTTAAAACTTCACCTGGAGTGAACATCTGGGATTCTTAGCAACATTGTTTTAAAGATGTAGTAAAAGCCCCAAAGCCCAGCATTTCAAGCTCCGTGCTTCCCTTCTTCCACCCCTAGAAAAGCTCACTTGTTTATAGCATGGCAATTTTTAAGCTAGATTTTCTTTCTTTCTTACTGACTATCAAATAAAAAAGCATTGTAAATTTTATTGTAGTGCTCCTAAACCTGACAGTGCAATATGTAAGGCACCCTCATAGTTCTCTACTTTATATATTATTTTTATGGTGAGAATTAAGGGTTTTATGAGGCTATAATTTCTGACATTACCATCTTTTCCTAGGAACTCAGTGTTATTCCCAATACACAGAAGAGAAGCTACAACTTTTCAAGGTCAACTGAATGTCTCAGATTAAGAAGGAGAAAAGTGAAAAAATGTCTTCATCCTCTGCCCTAGCTGAAAACATTTTCACCAAAAAATTGCAAACAAATACATGCAAATACATATATTTATATGCTGTAATCCTAAAAGAACAGGAATGCTACTACACCTGCACAGGGCCTCTCTGAAGAGTCGGGTCAACAAAGTTAATCTGCTTTGATTGGATGACAAAGACAGCCTTAAGGGAGAGAGGGTCACCCAAAGCACATGACCCCTGTGTTTATGGAGTAGACGGTGCTGAGTAGACTGGAAATCTCCACCCATTCCCCTGGTGCTTGGATTCAGTGCATTCACATAGCAATCTGTGCCCAAAATGTCATCTTCTCCTCACTTCTCCCTATGCTGCAGGACCCCCCACGAAGACAGGTTCTCAAAACTGAAATAAACTTCATGTTATTGTCAGCTAGTCTAACCTAATCACTATGGCTTTACCAGAAAATTTCCATCAATTCTTAAGTCTCCTAAAAGTGCATGGCTGTTTCATTTTGATTCATAGAACTCCCTTCATCTCTTGTTTTGTATGTGCTGAAGGTCAGACTGGTTAGATTGTAATATCTCTTAAAATCAACACAACTTGTTCAATGTGTAACAGGATCTAGCAGAAATTGCTATTTATTTTAATGAATTCCATATTTAAAAATATGTATATAAGTCAAACAACCAAGCCCCAGGCTCTGATCACCTATTAATTCCATTAAAAAACATAATAATTTGCACAACATGGAGTTTACACTACTCAACCGATTCCTTCAGTTGCTCCAGGCTACAATACCTTTAACCACGAAAAAAGCAAGTTGCAATAATGATGGGTGTATACATGTATGCATCAATAGAACAGAAGTTGTAATCAGCACAGTTTTCTCTCTTAATCTTGTGTTGAGAAAAAAATTGTATTAAAATTTAAAAGATGATATTTCAATCAGCAGACACTGATTCTGCTACCTTTATTCACCTTGGCAACATTAACTGAGGAAATGAATCCTTACTAATAAGGACTAATGTTGGCTTTGCTAAAGCAGTAATTTTCATTTGAGGAACACAAAAGACTTAGTACATCTACTAAAATAAAGTTCTTCAAAATTGTCAAAATCATGTTTGCTGACTTCCAATATGTTTCTGTCTGTGCAGTGTTGATTTCATTTTGAAAGAATGCCAGGGCCTTTGAAGTAAATAGCTTGTAGTTATTTTTCATAAAACTTGTATCAAAATCATTATTTTTCATATCTCAGAAGATTAGTGTAATTAATTTCTCAAATTTTCCCTAGAAATCTGTCTCTAGTTTGTGATTTTGTTTTCTTCAAACAGCCAGAAAAACTAAAGCCGGGGAAGACAAGGGCATGCTGACAACCTAACTAGTGCACTTCACCTTTGAGTTTTGACATGTATTAAAACATGGACCACTTGCTCTTTTAGTGGCAGCTCTAATCTCTCTGGGCAAGGTTTCACACCTCCCTTCTTCTCAAAAGCCTGGTTATGATTTTCTTCCAGTGGAAATGAACCCTGTGACAAACTTCTCTACTGTGTGTAAATAAAAATGTAACACAAAAACTATCCAAACTATATTTCTGCTTAGCATGTAGACTTGCAAAAAGGAAATAGGTGGTTTTTGCCCCTGATCTTACATCCAGGGAGGAACCCTGTGAGCTGCCTGACATACCCTATCTGTGCCCCAGAGACAGATAAAGTGGTACACTCTAAAGGGATTCAGCCCAGCAGAAAAAAGGCAAAACCTTTTCTAGCAGTGCTATTCAATGGGGCAAGTTATAAAATGCTGCTTTTGTAAGAGGTCTTATCAAACAAAACAATTGTAATACAAGCCTGCTCCCACCTCAGGTAGTTTGGCCTGTAAATGAGCATGTACAAGGCAAAACTTAAACTAGGAGCTAACCATGGCTTTTCAATGGCAAAAACTTTTTGAAAACCTTATGTATACCACTAACAGAAACATTTATTACTGAAAATCCTAGGTGTAAAGTCCCAGGACTAACACCTCCTTTTTTTTTTGCATTCCCATGGTTGCCAACCTAGAAATGAAAGCATCTGGTTGGTTGTCCTTCCAAAAGGTGTAGCTATTTTTGCAGGCAACATGTATTTTATTCATTGTTCATGATATATTAAAAATCAGGTTTTGTGGACTTTAATACTGCAGGGAACTACTGTACTGACAGTCATGGAGACTGTGATCCTATATTAATCTGATTTACATATTATATAGTAGTACCGTGGGGCTTTATGAAATACTTCAGAGAAGAGAAATTATGGGATATTCATCTCAGTGAATATCGAGTTTTTGATTCAGTTTTTTAGCCTGCAACCTCAAACATCTATGATGGCAACAGACCATCTACAACACGAAATCAGAGTTATTGCTGCAGTAAATATGACTCAGAGTTCTAATAATTTTAGTCAATATGTTTATGTTATTTTATTTTTACTGTGATAAATCTGTGTATAGTTTACCAAGGTCAGCAAACTGAATTGTTCAACCTGGCCATTTACGCTGTGTTGCTTGGTATTTTAATGAATTTATTATTAAAACTTTTCTATTAAGCTGTCGGTAACACAGACTAATCAATTCCTCTCTAATAATAAATGCACAGGTAAGCAGAGAGATTTAATGATTTTTTAAAATGAAAATGGTTTTTTGTTTTCATTATTACTTCTTGTAATAAAAATAATAATCATCATCATCTTAAAATAACATTTCTGAAAGAAGGAAATTCTAGTGAACTTTAAAATTACTTTGGTTATTAGAAGTTTCCTACTATATTGAAAATTAAGGTATTTGAAAACTATTTTAATTTGGCTAGCTGTTATAATTCATAAATGATCCCTCTTGTCCTGATGAGCATACAAGAAATAAAGAAAAATACAATCAACTGCAAAAGCATTGTAACAAACTTCTTTTCAATGTGATCCAAAAGGGAGGGGTGTTTTACTCTTGTTTGAATCCATAAAATCTTTCATGTTATTAAGATATCTTTGGTATAATTTTTTTTCACTATGATCCAGAATATAGAGGGGTTTTTAAAGTTACTTATAAACATTGGATATGTCAGTCTTAAATGTGAAATATAAGCTTGGAGATATAATTGGAGCACCTGTTTTTATGACAAGTTTGTGAGTAACTAAATAATTTGTGAGCAGACACAGGATTTCTCACAGAGGCCTCAGCTGTACCTGGGAAACTGGGTAAACAATAAGGAATCTGGAGTTGAACCATGCGAAATTCAATGTTCTGCCTTTCAGTTTACTCCTGGCACATCTCTCAGTGTAAAGCAATCTTAACAACAAAGTATTTTTCATGTAGAACTGACATTTTTGATTGCATGTTTATTATACAGCAAATTGAGAAACTGGTCAGCCAAAACATTTGTGAATTACTGTTACATTTTTTTTTCTATGATTCTTAAAGTAATAATGAAAAAAGCCTCAGAAAGTTCTGTAGTTTAATTTAACCATTTTCTAATTAATGGATGTTCTTAATTTTAACTTAATTTAGCCACATTTTCTCTAAAAAATTTAAGAAAATGTCCACAGTGAATGTAACTAAATATTCTGGTCTTTCAAAGCAAATGGTTTTTTGTCCCAATATTTGCTGCTCCAGGTTTGAGTGATTTATTTTTCACTTTAGCTTGCTAATAGGAAGTCTCCCACTGCAGCATCTACATATGATTTTTGTGATGAAACACCTCATCTGTCAGGCAAAAAGGTTCTGTGAAATTCAGATTTTATTTTTTATCTTGATTTTTACAATTTATGTTCACAAAATATGGCCATAAAGAGTTGCATTAACAAACTTAGACAATCCTCCCTGGAGAGGATTAATCAAAACCTACATCATAAGAAAATAAATCAATAAACTGGGGAGATGGTACCCAGAAAACACTGAACTGGCCGAGTAAGGGTAAATTATGCCTTTCATCTTGTTTCAGGTTCCAGCTTGCCTGAATTTGAAATTGGTTTTTTTTAGTACAGGCTAAGTTCAAAATCTCTTATGGCAGAAAAATGTCTATTTATTTTGATACTACATGGCATAAACCAATAAGAGTTCAGAGGTAGTGAAGGTTCAGACACAAATCAAGCAATCTCTGTGTCCTTGAGGTTAAATGCAGAATTCCTCTCTGTTCTTAATGGCTCATGGAGATGCCACATAGGAGAGGTGCAGTAGTTTCTCTTTTATATTGTTATATGAGTGCAGTCTTCCTTGAGCTAAATGCCATAGTTAATGGCTAACATTTATAACCAAACAGTTCATTCTGCAGCTGAAGAAGTAAATCCAGCCAAAAGTAAAAAAAGCTGGATTTGTGCTGAGAGTGCTTATCCAAGTCTCACACTTCACTTGGAGAGGTCCTTAAATGAGAAGCTGCTCAGGTGCATATAAATATTTGCCTACAGCAGCTGCTTTTCACTCTCAGGGGTGTAAGGTATAACTTATGCTTCCCCACATGTAGTACTTGTCACTTTTTCGAGTGTGTTTATAGTATCCTAGATGAAAGACTTAAAAATCTGCAAACCCCAGACCCCAGGAGTGCAGAAGTTTTAAAGGTTAAAACAATGCTTATGTGTGCAAAGCCAAGGCAAAGGAAAATAAGCTTATTTCCTGTTTCATGAGTGAGCACTCAGAGAGAGATCGCTATGACATGGAAATAGATATTAGTGTGATGTTTTATGGGCATTACAACAAAATTAAGTGTGATATAGTAATTTTCTCACATTTAGAAAATTCTCTGTAGAGAGTTTTTTGGGTTTTTTTAGTTGTGTTCTTTCACAGAAACAGATTATAGACAAAATATACTGGCTTTGGTTGTTCCTCCACTCTCTCTCACTGAAATACCTTTCATGATGCTCATTCAAGAGATTCTCTGCTTTAATTTCATAAGTGTTTTGGTTGGTCTTTCTAATTATATATATGTATATAATTTTACATTCTATGTGTTTCTGAAAAATAAGTAAATTTGGTTGTCTTCCAAAATAAATATTTGGTCTTTGACTGCAATTTGGATGCTGTTACAGATTTCTTTGTTTTGGTATGGTTTTTGACAGTTTCAAACTTTGAGAATATTTTTAATTAGAAAATAAATGAGAGTTTTTTGATACTGATATAAAAGAATCACAAAATTCAAAAGTACCACTTGCTTGTAAAGAAATACAGCAAATGTGAACATGCATGAAAGTAACTCTCCAAACACAGCTAAGCTTGTAGAACCCTCAGTTTTTTCAGGGCTAGAAACAGAAATACCCTGAGACCTACTTTAGGTAATTTGTTAAATGTTGTCACTTGTTCCAGCCATCCATAAAATACCCACCCATATGTGGATCCTTACATATTCATCGGATTGAATTATGCTGCCAGCTGTTACAACAGCCAGAAAAAACACCTGTCCCTTTTAATGACTACTATCAATAATCTTCCTTGCAGTGTTCCAACTAAAGTAAGAAAAGTAGGGGTTTTGTGATGTTTTCAATCTAGGTGAACCAGGAAGCAGAAGAAATCTTTGCAGAAACTTGCTCTCCTGGGTCTCTTAGTTGAGATGCTACAAATAAATAGGGTCTGATCAGATCCAAGCAATGAAACGCCAAACCTTTTGAGAATCATCCCTTGCTAATTACCATTCAGTGTATTAAAACCTCTTCAGCTCACTCACCTCCACTAAATTAAAATAAGAGGCAAGACCTGTATGAATTGATTGAGCAGAAGCTGTTTCAGCTGTCAGCAGTTTTGGAGCTCTGTTCCTTGCTGCGATCATATAGCAGCAAGGGGAAGGTGTAGGCTGTTGTGAAGCTGCACTGATATTTTGTTTGTTATTTTTCTTTAGACCCCATTTACTCCTGGAACATTCCTGTGTATAACTACTACTTTCCACTCAACTGTTTCTTTCTGGTAGCACTTTATCTTTTAGTGTTTCTCCAAACCTGTTAATTTTGAACCTTTTTGGACAGCCTGTTGGCTCCGCTAAATAAACACTTTAGTGTAGTTTGACAGCAGTGAGATCTCTGCTTTTTTAAGACTTAAAGATCACACACAACATTATTTCATTCATGTAACTAAGAAAGCAGGTAAATAACAAGTATCCTCTGGACTTTTTCCTAGCAAAGAGGAGGAAGATAATAGTGACTGCAGACTTAATCGCCTTAGATAATTTTCCACAAGGATTTTTCCATTTTATAGAATAAGCTCTGTTAAAAGACATATACTCCCTCTAACGCCCCCAGCTATGGATTTCTCCTTTCTAAAGGGCCACTGCTCTCCTATCTCTTTTCTCTCACTAAAAACATTTGTGCATACATATTGGTTCTGAGATGGAATTACTTTTCCCCATAGCAGCCCGTACAGTGCTGTGCTTTATACTGGTAGCTGGAAGGATGTTAATAAGACACCAATATTTTGGTTACAGCCAAGCAGTGCTGGAACACCATCAGAACTGACTCTCCAGCATTACACATACCAGCAGGCTGGAGGTGGGCAAGATCTTAGAAGGGAACAGGGCCAGGACAGCTGACCTAATTTGATCAAAGGGACATTCCATATCATATGACATCTTCTCAGTAATGAAAGCTAAGAGGAAGAACGAAGAAGTAGGATTAGCATTCATTATTTAGGACATTTGTCTTCAGGAGCAACTGTTACATGGACTGAAACTCAACATCCCAGGAAGTGACTGGACCTCACCTGCAGCTAAGAAGTAGAAAATAAGATCTTTTGGTTTTCTTTGCTATTTTCCAAGGACTTTGTTTTTGCTTTATGAAACTTCCTTTATCTTGATTCACAAGCTGTTTCCATCTTATTTTTTCCCCACCCCATCCTGCTGAAGAGGGGAGTGATAGAGCATCTCTGTAGCCATCTGATGTCCAGACAAAGGTCAACTCACAATATCATCAAACTACACTCAGATTATTTTCCCATCTATTTGATTCCTACTACAATATTGCTTACTCTTCCATGTTGCATCTGCATGGGCAGCCTAACCAATTCCCCAAGGAGACGCTAGTCTGTTACTGGGTCAGGAAATTTTTGCCTCACAAGCAGATCATTCAAATATATTCTCCTGGAAGCTGGAATTCCTGTACAAGAGATAAAATGCCTTAGGTTAACTGTCATAACCTGTTGTGTGTACCTTTTGTCAGGACTCTTTCCTGCCTCATGAAATAAAAACATAGCACTTCTGAAGTCCAAGAAATGGTTTTGTAAGAGTTAAGAATTTTTTTTAAGACATCCATTCTCCTGAAAGTTTTAAAGCCTATTAATTAGGCATGGTATTTTTTTCACCATTAAGTTATCAGCTTTTACTGTCATTAAATATCAGCTCAGTACTGCTGTTTATGAGAATGTTTGGTTAATTTGCATATATTTTGAATAAATGTTTTTGCACACCAGAGAAATACATACTCAATTCTCTCTTGCCTTGGGCAGACATTATCTCAGAAATGAAACAATTAAAAATGAACATATTTTCTAAGACTTTATTATTATACAGAAGGGCTTGCACTGAGGTATCTTTGTTATGTTCATCACAGTATTGCTGAACGGTGCTCACACCCCACATACTTAGAAAAGTAAGCAAATAATTCACATTAGAACAGAGGTAGAGAATTGCACAAAGATCAGTGTGTATTTCAGTACTCAAAAATTTTATATTTTACAATCCCCAGAAGAAACATTTATCTTCACTAGCGGCTAACATCAATATTTATCTCAAAACATTGTCAAAAGTGAAAAAGCAAGCACAATAACATTTGTTAAGGAGTATGTTGGCATGAGTTTTCCAACAAGGGAGATGTTAACTCCTGAAGGAGAAGCTGAAACTAGGAGGATATGGACCAAGTATTTTTCTGTGGTACAAAATGCTGAGTGTTTTGTTAAATGACCTTTTGTTCAAAGGCTCTGGCATACTTAGAACAATGCAATGGAAATAAGGACTCCGACCTGGTTTTTGACATCTATGCCCACAGAAATTTCCTCACTTTCCTGTTCTTTTTTCCTCCCCAAATACCATTTCTCTACCTGTCTTACCTTAACAGATGTTTTTAAGGTCATTGACTATATTAAACAAGTTTTCTTCTATAACTTTCCAGCAGAGTTCACAGAGATGTTAATTCTCAATTCTACTTACAGTGTCTGTCACATATTAGTAAAAAGAATATCTAAGAACATTGTTTTCTCAATGTTACTTTTTACAGGGAATATGTAGAATGGAGTTTAAAAAAATCATTTTGCTTGATTATGTTTCCATTTTTACAAAGGTAGCATAATTATTCATCTCTTCCTCATCGAATTATAAAATCAAAGAATCACAGAACAGCTTGGGTTGAAAAGGACCTTGAAGATCATTTCATTCTAACTCGTATGCCTTGGACTCGATCACCTTTCACTAGATCAGGTTCCTCAGAGCCCAATCCAGTCTGGCCTTAAACATGTCCTGGGATGGGGCATCCACAGCTTCTCTAGGCAAATTGTTCCAGTGACTCACCACCCTGACAGAGATGAATTTCTTCCTAATATCTAATCTAAACCCATTTCTTTCTGTTTGAAGCCATTCTCCCTTGTCCTGTAACTACATGCTCTTGTAAATAGTGTTTCTCTGGAAAGAACAAAAGACTGGATCAGGACTTTCTCCTTTTTATGAATTAAATGAAACATTTTTCTTTTATAGACACTTTCTCTTAGTATTTTTACATTATAAATACCTGCTTACAAAGGTAGAATGTTAATATATAAAGGTTATGAGACTATACTAAAATAAACCAACACGAGAGTTTCTAAACCCGCCACAAAGCAGCCTGTTACCTTCAAAGTAAAATCTCACAAGCTATAAAATCCCACTGAGAAAGATTTCAGGGGTTTTGTTACTTTCTGACCATATTCAAGCTACAATTTTACAACCTGCTTTGCAGCCAGTGAGGCTAAGAACACAGGGAATACAGTTCTGTAACAGAAAATGCGGCTGTTGAATTAATGGGCAAATACATGTCAGAGAAATATTATTTAATCAATCCTAGCCCACCATTCTGTAATACGCCTAGTGTGAAGTAGTAGAACAGAGGGAAGTCTTTTTAAACCAGCTGATGATCTTCTCATACCACAGAAATAACTGAAGATTTATATTATTTGATTTTTAAATTTCTTTATCATTTAGCTGGTAGAAGTGAAAATGCTACTGCAATTGACACCTATTTCAAGTCTCCACTTTTACTTTAGTATGTTAAAGCCATATTCTCATTATTACACATTAGAAATATTATTGTTGAGAGTGGGGAAAGAGAAATGGGAAAGAAAAATAGAAAAACAAGCAAAAGCTCATACAAGAACAAGAGCAAAATGTATTTGCTTCATTATATAAAGAAATAAAATATGGCACATATTCATTAGAAAAGCACTTCACTGTTTTTTCATTACTTTTCTATTATGAAAACTAGGTTGTTACTGCTTGAGTCCAAGGACAAAACTATTATGTGCATGCACTGTTCTCCATCCTCTGTGGGTATTTCACCTGTTGATAAATTCCACCTAAGCCACTTTTATGAAGAGCACCTTCAGTATTAGAACTTCCTTAAAAATAACATATCTTTAAAAATAATTTGTGATTAAAATTAGATCCTTTTTGAAATGAGAGAAATAATTTTGATTTTGATTAACCAGCAGATATTTTTGGGAAGACTGTATGCTTTCTGGGAGAGAAAATGTGGTCTTTGTTTGTTGAGATTTTCCTTTTTGTTGAGTAAAAACAAATTGGTCAACAAAACAGTAACTTACAATTGGGACTATACTGGGGGGAGGGAGGATTGGTCTGGGTTCTTTTTAACCAAGAGCAAACATGTAAATGCAATTTCTGAAATTTACTGTTATGTTCTTCTGACCTTTTGTTGTGACAAGAGTTTGGCTAGCTCTTTTGATCTGTTTTAATTTCATTATCCATCTGTACATGTTTTCAGGATCAAAACATTTCTTGTATTTCAGGACACTTATAATTTCAAAATTGGCATTACATTAATCTATAATCCATGAAGAGTTCACCACTCATCCAAGAAATAGCATCAGATACAGTATCTACCTATCCTGCCTATCCTGAATGTTATCTATCTCGCTGCAACAGCAACATACGTGTGTCAATGACTTTGCAAATGGTTATTAATTGACACTGCTTTCAATTAGGGGTGTGCTGAGATCTTTTTTTTTTTTTTTGGTTTAACACTAGTTCTGAAAAGACAGAAAACAAGCAGTGGCATGGGGAGAAGATCTGGTGATGCTTTTGTTGCTTTTTCAGCTCATGAAATTTTTGGAAATAGAATTTGAGGTATTTTTGAAATCTAAATATTTCAAATAATAAAGTAGTAATGATGTTTTTGGGTAAATATTTGGGTTTTTTTTTCTCTGACAGAGAGCATGCAGCAAAAACAAGACAAAAGGTTTTATCTGGTGCCATTCTACATTAAGACAGGGAAAAAAAATCAGTGAAGTAATGGACCCTGGGTCTACTTCAGGAACACTAACATGATGAATAATTCAGCTGAGAAACCTGCAACTCTCCATATGGTTCTGTTGGAAGCACACTGATAAGCTGCTTTGCTGGCTCCTCAGAAACTGATAAGAAAACAGGTGATTTGGGGGTTTTGGAAAGAAATAAAAAGCATTAGGTGATGTTCCATTTTAATTTGAAGGGCAGTATTCAGAAACAGCATTTCTGACTTAGACTGATTTGGGTGGCTTTCTCCGAGACAGCTAGCCTTTCTTCAAGTATCTGAACATACTATACCACAGAAAAATGCAGCTCAGTTGCTGCCATCTCAGATCTCTTTTGCTTCTCTAAGTCAGTTCTGTGTCAGGTAGAGGAAAGGGGAAAACTATTGCAGGTGTTGCTTCTTATGCTTCTTATGTTGTTTCTTATGCTGAAACTGCAAAACAGTAGTTGCTTTTTCTTTGTAGTGAAAAAGGAAAAGAAGGAAATTAAACAGTACCCCCATCAAGCTAAAAAGCAGATTGATACTACTGAAGTGATATTTACATTTGAATGAATATAATGGCATACAATTTCTTCAGTTGGAGAGGTTTACCCATCAGGACTATTAGCCCATCAGGGCTCATCCATGTTAAGTATTCAGCTTCTGTAGAACAGCATCCAATTGCTTCTTGAACGATCCTTTTGTTTTGCCTCAGCAATAGCACTTGATAGGGCATTCCATATGTTTATTATGTGCTAAGTGAAAAAAGTGTTGCTAACATCTGTCAGAAGCTAGCTTCTCTCTCATTTCAATTTACGTCTCTTGAAATTCATACTGGGTGGGAAATAGTTATTCAGGCTGACATTTTGCACTTTCACTAGTTTTCAACCTTCTTCAGCAAAGATCCACTAACCTTCAGTCTGTCTCACATCATATTTATCATCTGAGCTACTTTTTTTTCTAATATACTTGCTATTATGGTGCTAATACACAGATTTTTGTCAACACAAGCATTATTAAAATAAATTTCAGGTAAATGCTATTGGCTTGATGGTCTGCTGATGCAAATCAATATGTTTTAACTGAAATTAATGGAGCATGATGTTTTGCATTAGATGAGACTTGGGATCAAAAAATGAAATACTACATATTCATAGAAGTTTGAAAAATCAGACTATGAAATAATGCATCATCTCAAAAAGTTTAAGAATACAAAAAAAAAGAAATAATACAGGAATATGTGGTACAGTATGAATTAGGTCTGCAAGACAAAAAAAAAAAAAAAGAAAATGAGCTGAACTGAGCCAGATGTCTGCTGGAAATAAAACACAACAGAGAGGAAGGATTCTAAGAGGTTCCCGAAGTGTATGGAAGAAAACATCCCAGCACAACTGGTGAATGAGCCTACCAGAGGAGGTGCTCTGCTAGACCTGTTGGTTGTGAACAGAGAAGGATGAGTGGGTGATGTGGGGTCAGTGTCTGTCTTGGGCATAGTGACCAGGAAATGTTGAGTATTTTCTCTACGGGGAGAAGGGCAGGCACCAGCAGAACCTTCATCTTGGACCTCCAGCAGGCAGACTCCAGCTTGTTTAGGACATTGATTGACAGTGTCCCTTGGGAGTCAGTCCTGAATGGCAAAGTAGTCCAGGAAGGTTGGATGGGCTTTAAAAATGAATTGTTAAATATTCAGAAGCAGAGATTCCCCATATGTAGAGCGACAAGTTGTCAGAGAAAAATACTGGCCTGGCTAAAGAGAGAACTTCAGCTGGAACTTAGGGGAAAAAAGAGAATCTATTGACTCTGAAAGGAGGTTCATGTAACTTAGTAGGACCATAAGGATGTCACAAGCTCATGGAGGAAGATTAGAAAGGTCAAAGCCCAACTAGAACTTGATTTAGCCACTACAGTTACAGATTAAAAAAAAGTTTCTATAAATACACTGGCAACAAAAGCAGGGTCAAGGACTGTTTCCATGATTTGTTGAATGCAGAGGGCAGTGTAGTGACAGGGCATGGGGAAAAGGCAGGGGTGCTTAATGCTTTCTTTGCCTCAGTCTTCAATATCAAACCCATTTGTCCTCAGGATACCCAGCTCTCTGAGCTAGGGGTTTCACCAGCTTGGTCTTGGTGATCTTTTTGACCTTGATACTTCTATGATTTTTTCTGGAACAGGAAAAACACTTTGCAATCTGCCTTGATTTGTTCTGTCTGAAAGCCAGAGCTTCATGATTCAGTGATATTGTTTGTTCCTGGTGGATGTTCAAATGATGTTTTCTCCTAGCATCCTCAGAAGTTATTGGTGTAGTAAGCACCTGACAGGACTTTCACTGCAAGTCCCAGAGTCCTTTTCTCAGAAGCTAACTGAATGGCACTATTGAAAAAATTTCTTCCTGATCTGAATCTGAATCCTGTTTTCTTTCTGTGCCAGAAGTCTTTTAAATAAAAGGATTAAAATCTGTGTAGTAACACCAAAATTACTTCCACAAGTGCTCTCAGTGTCCTGAAGACAATCTTGCTCCCACACCATGTGCTGCAGGATAAATGTTTTCCCTGTAGAGGGCCTGTGCTTTGCTGTAAGGAAAGGTGTCCCAGCTCAGCACTACATCTTTGCAAAGCAGGTTGGCACTGATTTTTCCAGACCTTAGTAGCCATGGAGTACTGGAAAAGAGTGAAACCTGGTGATGAAAACAGGAATTATTTTTCCACCAAATCTTTCAAGATGCTGTCTGTGCAGAAATGGAAGAAGTTATGTCACAAGAAGAACAGCAAACACCTTTTTTTCCTCTGCCAGGTACTTGGATGTGTGCTCTCACATGTAAAAATGTATGTGTGTGTGCATGTCCATGCATTTGTATTTGTGCATAGCATGCAAGCTACAGTGAGTACTGATATCCCACTGCTCCTACAAAATTGTATGGGTCTGAGGGACTTTGCTGGAAAACAAACCTGCTTATCTTCTTGCTGATGAAGATATGCTTATCTCAGCATGGAGTTCTGCATATATTTTCCCTAAACTCAGCTGATTTTTGTTTACTTCTGCTGTGTAATACTGATCCATTCTGGCCTAGAATGTCCACCTTTCCTTTTCTTAGATCACTTTCTTTAAATTCTGGAGTTCCTAAATAGCAGGAAAATGGTCATGTTCCAGCATAGAGCTCTCTCTGTGACTTCTTGAACCTAATTGGCATAGTGGACTCACAAGTCAAACCACTCATGTTTAATCTCTCACTTCAGTAAATTCAGTCTCAGATTTTAAGTCCTGTAATTTATTCTTCTCACATATCAGATGAAGCTAACCATTTGAACCTGAATTTGGTCCCTCTGCCATTCATAATATTTTGAGTTTGTTCCATTAAAAACTGTTATATCTTATCACTTTCACTGACCATAATAAATCTGAGGAACCGTGAAAGACGTTTGGGTTAACCTATCTTATTTCATAATTCATCATCCACATACCACTGCCCAAAGGTAGAGTTTGGATTAAGTTCTTTATTACTGGGTAGTTGGAATAGGCTGAGAGATCGCTCTAATAATCACCTTGTTAGTTGATAATAACATATCTTGCCACCATTACTTAATCTCTTTTGATGGGCACCTGTGCCATGAGTTGGAGTTTGCCCTGCTACTTAGTCACTGATAATGTTGATGGTTTGTAATGTAGTAGGAGCCAGATTTTCCTGGAGGGGCACATTGGAACACTGAAGGGTAACAGACAAGTTGAGGTAAGGGAAATCATGATCAGACATAAACAAAAATTATTTCCAGAGAAGATGATAAAGCATTGGATTCCTGCAGAGATTGTGGAGTCTCTATGCAATGTAAAAAGAAGGTGTTCAAGGCTAGTGTCTATTTTTTAATTAAAACGTTTAGAAACCTAAACAATAACATATAGCTAAAAATAAATTTATTTTATACAACTTCAAGTACAAACACTACCTGGAAAATTTGCCATATCTCAGCACCTCAGAAAAGATACAATTTGGATTGTGAGTTTTCTGCATGTGCTTTCTATTAAGTGGACAAAAACACATACGTACTACTATGTAGAATAGTTGAAATGTAGAAAAATTGAGGCTGGAAGAAATCTTTGGAGGTTGTCTAGTCCAGTCCCCTGCTCAGAAGGGTTAGCCAGAGCAGGTTGCTCAGCAATGTTTGTGGTTTGGGTTTGAATATCAGAAGGATGGAGACTCAGCAACTTCTCTGGGCAACATGCTCCTGTGTTTGACAACCCTTGCAGAAAAGAGTTCAACAGGAATTGCATGTATTTATTTTTGTGTTTACTGTCTCTTGTTCTGTCACTGGGCACTGCTGAAATGTCTTCCTCATTCCCTCCCATCAAGAATTTAAACCCACTGATGAGATGATTCCTACCCTGAGCCTTCTTTTCACGAGGCTGCACAGTTTCAGCTCTCTCAGCCTCACCTCTTATTTTGGACACTCCAGACACTTAACTATCTTCATGACCCTAGAATTTCATTTATGTGTATGGAAAAGATAGCAGTTAATAACAAAAGACTTTAAAAGAAATTGTCTTTGTTGCATTAATACTTTTACATCTAAAAACTAGAGAATAGTTTATGTATAGAAAGACTGAATGGAATATTTCAAAATAAATTTAAGAAAAACAAGAGTAATCCTAGAATTATCATTTACTTTAATTTTAAAAAATAGTTACATAAGATAATTTTCTACTTAGATGATTTTCTAGTAAGCATGATAAAACTATCAGCTTCTTTCTATTTCTTCCTTCAGTGCATATTTTTCAATCACACAGACTTGCCATTATACATATAAACACATATAATACTGTTAATTCAATATGTCTTTTAACAAACTATCACTGAAGATGAAAGATTTACTAATGAAAATGTTTCCTATAGCTGCAGAGGTATTCCACCAATTGTCTTTTCTCTATTTGCACTGAAGTTTTAAATTTCTGCCAGTTAAGAGAACCCATTCTCATTTTTTTCAATTGTATAACACAATATGGTATACATTCCATTTTTACCTGCCTGCTATCAATATGAAGCAGTAATTCTTTTCTTCAGCTAGCAAAAAAAATTTTTTTTAAAGTTGCCACCTTAGCTGAAATAGCCCAAGAGATATAAAAGCTATCTCTGGGATGTGCGGACCTGGTGTAATTCAAGCACACACAGACTCCAGTAAGAGCCAGGACAATTCTTTCTTTAATTATAGCAAGACACACTGACATTTCTTCCTTCTTTTTTTTTTTTTTAATCTCAGTCATGAGATTGCACAATTTGAAATCCTCTTTGAATAAGATTTTTTTTTAATGTTGAATAACACCACATATTAACTAGTGCTAACATTAATTGTAAGTTCTATGAAACACATTGTTAAACACTCTATGTCATATGTGGTCATCTAAATGTTGTGCATGTTCTCTAATTATGTATTTAACTTTTTGAGAGAATCCATTGCATTATTATATGGTATAATACCATAGTGGTTTTTTGCAGCTATTACTGTCAAAGGAAGAGCATGTTATTGTCAAACTTAAACGACTGTCTAGACTTCCAAGGTTAAACTTGTTCCATGTTAGAACAAATTTACTGTTCAAGCTCATTTCTAACCCTTGTTTACCTCTTCTCTTGATGCTCAGTCTGTCATTCAAACATTATTTGTCTAAGACAAGTAGTTCTACATTTACCAAAGTGCAACTATTTTCTTATAAATAGTATTTTCAAGCAAGAGAGAGGAAAAATTTAAGGATTAACTCACTCCAAAATTTATCCTGTAAAACCTTTCTATTCAGTATTGTAGTCCTGTGGATCTTGTGTTTTGGTGTAGAAAGGCCAAAAGAGGAGAAGGTTTAGGTAGAATGAGGCTGTTGCACAGACCAGATCAGCTGACAAGTCTCTCCCAGAGATATTTTGAATGCCTTCCTTCCTCTTCCTAATACATCCCAGAAACAGGTGACACAGGTCAGGGTGCCACAGGTGCAGCCTCTGCTTTAGTTATTCTGCATTAGATTTAAGTATTCCAGGGGACACTCAGCTGTGGTGTGAAGGACGTCCTATAGGTTCCTAGTTTAGGAAGTAATATGATGGATCCTATTGAGGTAGATATTTCCCTGTTTTTTGGGGTTTGTTTGTTTGTTTGTTTTGTTGTTTTTTGTTTTGGTTTGTTTTTTGCTTTTTTTTTGTTGGTTGGGTTTTTTTTGTTTTTTTGGGGGTTTGTATGTTTGTTTATTTGTTTTGTTTTTGGTTGTTTGGTTGGTTGGTTTTTTATTTTCCCAGGAGACAAGAATGAATTAACTATACATGTGGATTTCCTCCACATGCAAAAAGATTATAATAAAGCTCTTCCCCTTTGGTGATCAGCTGAAATGAAGGGTTTTCTTCTGTTCCTAGCATGAATGAATAACCAAGTCATTATTTACAACATCTTTATTAATAGAAGGACTATGTCTATGCTTTTTTCTTAGCTTCCAGAAAGATTTTATTCCTCAAAGAATATCAGGAAATAAAATCGGAAATAAGATTCTCTAGTTGCATAGCAAAAATAAAAGAGGTATTTAGATCAGGAACACATTTTGCTCATTAAAAGGTGAATATTTTTATACTGCAATCATATGAAGAAAAAACTAATCAAAAATGATAGTACTTTGTGATAGTTTCATAAGACATAAAGTGGCTGGAAGGATTGTGGTTTTGGTCTATTAAATATCTCAAATAATTTCATTAATTACAAAAATAATTTTTTTTAAGTAATTTTAATTAATTCTACTTGGCCATCTAGATTTTTAATTCATATTTATTCTATAAATGTGATCTAGAAAAGACCCTGACCTGCTTCTTTAAAAGGTTATATCCAGACCACTTAGCATGTTTTGCTGCAGTAGGCATAAATTCTTTTTACATATACTAATCAATAAGAATGTGGGCTTGGAGAAGAAAGATTTGATAGCAGGTCCTGGCCTCAAATACTCCCAACCTCTGTGGTTTCTCATCAGTGTCAGAGTAAAGAAGGCAAGGAAACAGCTCTGAGTGGAAGTATAGAGAGTTTAAAAGGAATATAGAGAATTATTAGATAAGATTTAATCAAGGCACCACTCTGAATCACTGGTTAAAAAGTGAAAGCAAGACAGAGAGAAGATAGCATTAATTCTGGTGTTATCTGGTTTTGACACACTTGGTCTTTTGACAGTTTTCTGCTAGTAAGAGATGGCTAACCATAACACAGTGTTCTCTAAGGGAAAAATAATGAACAAAAGAGCATGGAGAAATGAAGATATCTTTGAAAAAATTGAAGCTGATGATAACATTATTTCTACACTAACCTGGCATTCTGGAACCTGTTTCTTCTTATGTCTTATTACTGTTACACACCAACAGGAGAGCAGAGTTTGGGGGTTGTTGTTGCAGTTTGTTTTACTTTTCTTTCTTTCATTTTCAAAGGAGATTAGGCTGGTCAAAACAACATGGCTCTGCATGAACCATGGGCTGAGAACTACTGGTGTAAGGCATGTATCTGTAATGCAGGACTAAACTATTTGAATTGGAAATTATTTCCTACAGTCCTTTCTTTGCAAGGTTAATCACTTTTTGAAGCATTTTAAAGATAGTTTCCAAATCTTATTTAATTCTTGTCTTTGATTTACAAAATGGATGGCATTTTTTGCCGTGTCTACAACTTGTTTTAATGCCTTCTGTACAAAGAATTCCCTTATAAATGACCACGTCAAAATTAACCTCTAATACAATGAACTTCTTTTCCTGTCTGCAACTGTACAGACCATACACACTCTCAATCAAAACCCCATTTATGTTTGTGCAGCATCTCTGTGGCAACTACAAGAAAAGCTTCTTGGAAAGTACCTCAGCAGCTTATCCTTTATTTTCTTACTGTCTGTTTAATGAACAGCCCCAGTCTTGCAGAAGTAGCTAGAAGAAAAAGCAATCAACAAATGACTTCTCTATCATCCTGAGATAGCCTGTACCTGTATTTCAGGGATGGGGTTCAAGGACAGCATCAAATAAATAGCTACAAGGGAAACTAAAACCAGCAAATAATATTCATCAAGAGTGCAGGAACTACAGATCTCCTCATTACTGTTTTTCAGCCATTATCTTTAATGACTATACCATAAACTTAGAAATAAGGCTAATAACAGCAATTTCTTGGTTTCTATTCAGAAGAACATGTAAATCTGTGTAATTCATAATATTTCAATGAATTCCCTTATTTAAGTACATTCATTTCTGGACAAAATTGTATATAACTTAACATAACATTTCCAGTGCCCTGCTGGAAGAATCACTTATTTTCAGTCTTCTTCTCCATGTGAAAAGTCATTACTTTTGCAGAGAACAGTTGGCATTTTCACAGCAGTGACTATTTTTCACTTGAGGAGAGTGGAAAAAAATCACTATATATTTTCTTTGTGTGGAAAGTAGAAAAAATATGAAGCAGATCCAGTGGTTTCATTTTTCATAGAACCTGAAATAATGAGATTTTTCACTGGTCTTCCCAAAAATTGCTTTGGCCAAACTTACTGTAAAATTGCTGTAAGACATTTCTAGTTTTTGTATCTACACAGTAGTAAAAACAGTTAAACTATCTTTTCAAAAAGTCTTCTTTTTGAATCATAACCTTGTTTTAAAACAAAGATGTTTTTATTAACATGTTTCTCATATATGTTTGTATTTAAAATATTTAAACTATCAAATCAGAAACATCCAAAAAGTACATTGCTATCAAAATTTGGTTATGTATACAAGCATTACAAGAAAATAAATACAACTCCCCTAGTTTAAATATAAATGGCGACTGCAAATATCAGCTTTGTCCAACGAAAGTTGTGTCAAGGTTCTCTATCTTGCAACATCAACTTTAGTAGGAGCTATGACTTCAGAAATTCAAGTTTAGACTTCCAATGCTTTCTGGGCTCACTGTTATTTTGTGAGTTCCAGTAGGTTGCAACTGTCCTTGTAAGTTATGTTTCTAATATGCATTACAAAATTAATATAAAACTGCAGCAGCTGATCATCAGTGATTTCCTTTCTGTTTGTTAGGTGAAAATAAGCTTTCTGTAGCTCCTTTACTGAAAAGAGTTGATAGGAAAAACAGTCTTCTTTCTAAATATTGAAATTGAAAATAGAAATACTATAAATAGTCTATATCGTTCTTTCTCAAGTATTTTTTCTACTTGACACTGTTTTGCCATCATTTCGTCATTTTTTATACCATACCTTACTTGAATCTATTGAACTCAGAGAGCCTAACATGTAACAAAAATAAAGATTTCTGGCCCAAATTTATCTCCTCCCAAAACCCATTGAGAAAGTGGGGGAATGTTTTTAAACCCTCTAAAAATGAACCACAGAGGGTAGAACAAAATGTCATGGCAAGCTGAACATGAGCCAGCAGTGCCCTGGCAGCCAGGAGGGCCAAGCCTGTCCTGGGGTGCATCAGGCACAGCATTACCAGCTGGGCAAGGGAGGGGATTTTCCCACTCTGATCTGCTCTGGGGTGGCCTCACCTCATGTCCTGGGGGCAGTTTTGGGTGTCACAATGTAAAAAAGGTATAAAGCTATGAGAGAACGTCCAAAGGAGAGCCACAAATATGGTGGAGGGTCACAAGAGGAATGGCTGAGGTCACTTGGTCTGTTCAGCCCAAGGAGATTGAGGACAGACCTCATTGCAGTTACAGCTTCCTCACAAGGGGAAGAGGAGGGGCAGACACTGATCTCTGCTCTGAGGTGACCATTGGCAGGACCCAAGGGAATGGCATGAAGATGTGCCAGGGGAGGTTCAGGTTGGGTATTAGGAAAAGATTCTTCATCCATAGGGTGGCTGGGCACTGGAACAGGCTCCCCAGGGAAGTGATCACAGCACCAGCTTGACAGAGTTCAAGAATGCTTGGACAATGTTCTCAGGCACATGGTGTGACTCTTGGGGTGTCCTCTGCAGGGCCAGGAGTTTGATGATCTTGGTGGGTCCCTTCCAACTCAGGATATTGTATGATTCTGTGTTCCCATATTTCAGGATATGGACCATCAGAAGGTGGTAGGATCAAACTGCTTTCTAATACAATACCTGATGTTGCCAATTTGATTCCATGGGGGTAAAAATAAATTCCTACTCTAGTAACTGACTGTAGGATGAAAAGGAAGGGGAGTTGGATTAAGCCACCTTATTTACTGGTCTTGCAATGCACGAGTCAAGTGAAGGAAATCTGTGCCACAGAGCAGTGAAAGTTGAGGGACTGAGGTATTACTGAGGCTAGATAACATTACTGCTAGAACAAATTGGGATTTTTACCTTTTTCACCAAGACACCTTAGAAATTACAGTTTTTACAAGCAGTAATGAAATTGAGAAAGTCTCAGTTTTAGTGTTGCTGTATGTATATACTATGATATGCTCTTAACTGCATATCATAATATATAATTCTAAGGACCAGTTCTCCTGTAGGACATCATCACCTTCAGTGCACAAAAGAAAAATACATCACAAGCAAAAGAGCAGTACGTACAACTCTCTATCCAGTCCCTCATTCTTTACTTTAAATTTCCAAGCTAAATAGTTTTGGAATAAACTTTCTGTGGTTAAAAAAATTTAAAAATCTGAATAGTTATTGATCTCATACTTAGTTTTAATAAACATGTATTTTTAAAGTACTTAAAATGATAACATACAGATAGATAACAATTTTCTCCTTGATCATTCTAGTCCAGTACTTCAAATACTGTTACTAATGATTATCATTTATCTGATAGTCTATTTAATTGTTTCTATTTCATACATCAGTAAAACTCTGCTCAGCTGAAAAAGGTCATAACTTAAAAATGCAGCTCAGGAATACGTGTATATTCTTATTTTCTTCTGTAACATCTAACACAATTTCTTTTAATTACTGATAAAAAAATATATTTTGTGAAAGTTTAAAACACACTAACAGAAATTGAAAACTGTTTGGCTCATTTTCTTTGGTAGCCATGAAGTTGATATAAAGAGCAGAACTTTCAAAGCCTTTAATAATCTTTATACAGAGGATCTTTTCTCTGTATCTTTTGATGGTGTGACTTTTTGAATGCAGGGGATGTTGTGTGTGATTATTTGTCTTAACACGCAGTCTTTTGTGTGTGATGAACTCAGGTGATGTCTTTAGAATGTTACGGTTTTCATTAAAACCTTGACTGAAAAGCTTGTGGTTTTCTGTGGTAACTGTATGGTTAGTTACAGTTGTCCATTTTTTTTCATGGAAATGTGTTGACATTTTAGATATATGTACTGCTTAACTCACATGCTCATGTTTCTTATAGCCCTACAATATTTCATTGGTAGAATAACCAAATATTCTTAATTCTGCTCACTTCAGGCAATTCATTTCACTGAAAGGAAGATCATCCTTGTGTGCTGGGTTGTGCTATAAACAGATTTTTTGGATATCTTATTCTGAAAGCAACAAAAAATTTTGTCTGTATTTGGTATGCAGAAGCATGAAAAGATCCAAAACAAAGTTATGGATGTGATTAGTCCTCACCCCTCATCTCCCTTATTCTCTAGTCTGATGCTTAGGCTACACTGGCAGAAATCCTATGTCATGGATTTGGTGACACCAGAGATGGAGAAAAGTGAGGTCATTTTTTTGCCCTTGTTCACCTAAGCATGCACTGATCTTAAAGCTTCTGTGGAGAAGATGTAAAGTTATCAAATTACTGTCTGAAACCCAGAATATTTTCACAACACAAAATGTTTTCTGCTCTAAGTCTAAAAACAAAACACAAACCATTTGCAACCTAAAAAAAGAGAGAGAAAAAGTCAATTTATAATTAATCAAAAGCTTAATTTTTATTTTGGCTCATATTTAATTTTGCTGGTATAATTGAATTTTCAAAGGAAATTTTGACTTTTCCTTCAAAGCCAGTATCATTCACCTACAAAATTTGAAAAGGTTTCAAAAGTTCTAAATCTCAACCTTCCTTACAAAAACAAAAAAAAAGAAAAATTCTTTCTTGCCAACTACCTAAGTTTTCATTTTAAATATTATTTCTTTTTTGAAGATAAAAAATGAATTCTTAATAAATTCCTAAGGAGTTCTACCTCAGAATTTCACCCTTTTCCACCTGTGATAATGGAAAAATAATATTAATATAACAGGTATTAGATATAACCTAATGATTCCTCCTAAAATAAAGAGAAACATGTAACATTTGAAAAAATCCAGTAGTGGCGATCCAAGTTTTGTTGGGAATTTCTGTGTAGATTGATTGCATGCTGGTTTACTGTGGTATAACACAAATTTAGGAGCAATGATTAGCTACAGCAACTTTTATTATTATTTAAATCTATCTTTCTTACAGCCTTAAGGAAAAGTTCTTATTGTTGATGGTGGGTGGTCATCTGAGTAATGACTCATTGATCTCAGCAAAACCTGGCCAAGTTCACAAGACACTATAAAACAGCACAAAAATTTCAAAGGGAGCCTCAAACAAAAGAAATTACAAGACATTTCACCCATTTCCTATATTTGCTCCATACTTTACTAAAACTGGTATATTAAAGCTTTATCAGGGAATCCCAGTTAGACTGTGATTGGTCCAGCTCTTCATAGTAGACTGTCATTAATATTGGGAATGGCAAGAGAAAAATCCAGGAAATCAATAGCCATAGTAATGAGATAGGCATTGCTCTTATTGAAGTACCCTGGGGAGGAGACTCACAAGCAAATGGACTGGAAAATATTCCCATATTTAGCCTACCTAATTTTCTTCTTCCTTTAAACTAATCGTGTATAAATAAAGTAGCTGTTAAGAGTAATTCTACTAAATCTACCCTAAATAGTCATCATTGATTTGCATTACATTATGAATCAATAAGGAGAGGAAAAATAGAAAGCATGAATAATAAAAAAAACACCCCAAACCTTCAGGCATTCTTTCATAAAACTGTGCCAAAATACCCACTGTCAGCAAGTACTTTGTATTTCAAATGCAAACCTTTATTATATAGTAATTTCAGATATAGATTGAGTTTATTGCTTGGCTCAAGAATTTTCAAAAGAACTTCTGGTGTTTGCTTATGCAATACCAGAGTCATGTGAAAAGGTGACCTTGTATATAAAAACTACTTGTGAGTATACATAAAAATTCAGAATTTCAGTTCTACAGAAAAAAAAAACTCACCCAAACATTAAAAAAAAAATTTTTCTTTGGAAATCCATAAGAAATGGCAAAGAGAAAAATAGAAATTTCATGCCTATGAAATAGTGTGAGAAAATACTAGTTCCAGATTTTATACTCGTAAGACAGGGTAACTAAGATGAAGAAATAAATAGGAAGTATACACCTTGCTACAAATATCATGCTTGTATACATACACACAAATATAGACATATATTTGTACACACACCAGAATAGCTGACAACTCTTCTATAGTTAGAAGCTGGTGTATACTTCATTAACTCTGCCAAGTGCAAGCAATTCAGTATAAAAATGTTGCCTGCTCATTTCTGTCTTTGTCCTGAAATTGCTATTTTCCACAGACACGGGATATAAAAATTAAATGGACTTTTTAGGGAAATAGCTGTTAGGACTTATAGAAGATGCTACCTATTTTGGGAGAAGCCTTAATTGACAAGAAAAGCACAGGTATTGTAAGACGTTTTCATTTAACTAATTGTGCAGGGAAGTCTGGCATAGTAAAGAGAAGCATTTGTAAATCACATTGTTCCCTTCTGCACCCCAAACACGCAGACCAGATTCTCAGCTCCTGAAAATTAGTGATGCTTCATTGACTTTGAAGACCATGAATGGGTAATGGGTTTGTACTGCAGCCTGAGAAACAGTGGAGCTATAGCCCTCCTGCTTTCTGGGGAGCCAAAATCTTTTAGTTTAAAACTAGATTCCCCTCTGATGGTACTGTAACCAAATTCCTTCACAGAGGAACAGAAATCCCTGCCTTCTGCTGTCTTTTAATGTGTTTCACAGCCTTTCCAGAGGTGAAGACCTTACCAATCCCTGGGCTAATCCACACACTGAAGATCTAGACCCCTCCTGACTTCCCAGGCCCAAAGAATGAATACAGTCAGGACAACCATTTAGATGGCTTACAAGCACTGTGTTTTAGACTTACAGGCATTGGAATTAAGAAAAAATAAAAAAAATTACTGTTCTGCTAGGTGCCATTTCTAAAAATGTTTGTGCTTTCTCTGACACTTCATTTTAAATTACTGTTTCAGTCCCTCTGCTTCCATTTGACTCCATCCTTCACCATGATTTTGGGTGGTAATGAATAGAAATATTTTTAAACATATTGGGAGAGTTAAAATAATATTTTGAAGCTTTACAGAAAAGGAAATCTCCCTACACTGCTGGTTTTTGCTAGGCATCTCAATAGACACATTTTTCTGCTCTTTCCAATAGGTGCTGTCAGTATGCTTTCCTTAAATCCCTCGTCAAACGTACAGGCTTCCACACGGGATTCCTATTATCTTACCACTTAAAAGTACCCCTTCAGCCACCAAATGGAGCTGAATGTCTAAAACCCGGCTTCACTTTCAAGGGATGAAAGAGTTGTTGGCAATTAATCCTTGTCAGCAAACATTAAATCCCAAACAGGGCCTGAACTATCACAAGAAATATGTAATTTCCTTCGCATCCTGTGGGCTAGGACTGTCAAATCTTTGCTAAACACCAGCCCCATAAAGACCAAAGGTTCTCTTACGGAGAAAGTGGAGAAAAACAGTTTAAACACCTTTATGCTTGAACATGGGCTTACACAGATGTAGTAAATTAAGGTGTAACCTAACATTTTCAGGTTCTGGCAAGAGTTCATTTTGTCCTTCACCTATCAGCGCCAACAGGTTTGAAGATTAATGGAATGCATAACTTTCAGATTAACTGGCAGACATGTCTGCAATCTTGGGCTTGGCATGCAGCTATTAGACCTTGCAGGATGCTGCAACTTTTTGTGTATGTCTCTAAAATGGACTTTTACCATCTCTATTTACAGATATTCATCTAAAATACTCCAGAAGTTATTATTCAAAAAGACAAATGGAACAATATTTATTTCACCTTTTTGGACCAGGGCTAAAGAAATATTAACCTGATTAGTTAGCATATTTTACTCCTCTGTTTCTTTTCTGTCAAATTTTGAGTTCATCAGAGGCAGCAAAATCAGCACTCCACAATAAACTTTTGCTTGTGAAAAGGTCTTGCCAATGCACAAGTTGCATAACATACTTTAGGATACAGAAGCTGCAGGGAAAAAAAGACCCCATAGAGATGATCAAAAACATCAAGAGCTGCAGGCAGCAGATCAGAGACTGAATAAAGTGAGTAAAGCTGGGTTTGTGAGGTGAAAACATACTTGACATTGATCTTCTGCCAAAACGTTGACGTGGCATGGAATCAGCAGTGAACAAGGTCATGAAGCAACTGGAAGTTTATTGACATGGATCTTAACCAGACAAGGACAACAGGTCTCTTTCATATGAATCATAGATGACTTTGCAAAATGCATGAATAAATAGCTCAGGAGGATGACAAAGAAACATTTAACCTTTTAATTGCTGACTAGAGTTTACACCAGAGGTCAAATGCCATTAGCCTCAGAAATCTCTCGGAAGTCCTTTTGTGATTTATTTTGGTGATCTTAATCCAGACCTACTGAATATATTTTCATATCATGAAAGTTAGTTATCAAATTATCAAACCAGCCAACATTTACTCTGAGTATTTATTCATTCCCAAAGAATTTCTGCAGAGATTCATATTGTATCTTTCACTGTTTGTTCTGTGTATTAGTAATCTTGGTGATTGTTTGGATAAAGACATAGCTGCATGTGGAAACTGATGATACTGTAAACTATTGCCATGAAAAAGTAGCAATGGGACGCTGGGACTTAAGGGACATTAAAAAAAAAAGGAAAAAATTAAAGAAAAAAATAATCCTTACGCAGAACTTTTGTTTAAATTCTGTTCTACAATTGCAAGTGACAGATTCGTGATTGTAAGGATCACATGCCAATCTCCTAGATATCCCTCAAGCAGCATCAATTTGACTTCTGGAGATAAGTTTACATTAGTGTGACAAAAAATTTCCAATGTTGCATTTGTGTTACCAAACAGATGTCATTACTTAACAGGCATAAGCATTTTAAAAGGACTTAAGTCACATGAAAGTATAAATACCTTTGAAAGTCTTTCAGACATAAGAGCACCAGTTATTTAGACAATCAAGTGATCCAGCACTAAATTAGCATAAAAACATAATTAAGCCAACATAAATTATTTTTTCCCAGATATTTATTAAATCTTCCTCATCAGTCAAAGGCTCTTGACCAGCTTCAAAAAAACCTATTTTCAAACATTGGTTCTGTACTTACGTCATTGATGATGGAAAGGCAGATGATCAGTCTGCTAATTATGTTTATTTTTACAATGTAATTACATATTAGAGCTCTCTGTTGTGCAAAATTTAAAAAACACTCAGGAATTACCATGGTAAAAAAAAATAGATGTTTTAAGCCAATTAAATTTCTTCATGCAAGAGAATTTAGTCTCAACAGCTCATTTTACAGAATTGAGAGATCACAGGAATGAGCACTGCTTCTCTGATATCCAAGCACACTGTTACATTATTGATTTCTTTGGCAACAAAGAAACCCAGTGGTTTGTAAGGTCACTTACGGCACTTTGCTTTTTGCAGAGATAACTATTTTCTTCCTTCTTGAAAGCATCTGTGAGATCCTAAAACCTTACAGGAAATAAGCTGCCTGTTACACTTAAAAGCATGTGGTCTCGCAGAAATTCTCAAAACAAGGTTGAGGGGGAAATGCAATGTTGCATATATTCTTTCCTTTGTCATTACCACAGCTTTAAACTTTCCTGCCCAAGGAAAGTTTCCATCATTATTAGTACAGATAGCTAGAGGTTGTAGTTTGATTTGCTTTATAATCCAATTCTTAATTAAAATAAAATCTTTTGATGAGACATCTTCTGTTTGCTTTCATCCTGGAATCTAACATTTTGGAAAAGATAAGGAATCACATATGCTACCAGCTTGTTGTGCTTTTATAGGGAGACTTTGTTGCCCTTGTGCACAAAGAATTGTCTCAGGGAAAATACAGGAAATACTGATTTTTAAGTAAATTTCTGGATGCCTATTTATTTACATAAATATAGATTTCTTCAATTTTATACCTTAGCACTTTCAGCTATTTCAATATGGCAATGTTCCCTTTTTCCACTCTCAAAAATACCTATTTTAATCTAACAGTCTAGTAACTTCCCTTTCCACCATATGCTTTTCATTTTTCTTTCTGTCATGGAAATCTTTGAGAAGACAAATTAATCAGTGCTTTTTGCACAAATGTTTATTTGCTTTTAATGGATTACATTACTTCTGCTAGAGAGCTATTGAATTGAGTATTGTGCAACATCAGGTCAACAGACACTTGTCCTTTTCTTATGAGTATATGCTCCACATTCCCAGGTTATCTGGGAAAGCCTCCTCTACTTGTGGCTTATTATTACTGTTCAATATTTAGACCTTTCCAGTGGTAACAGGGTGTCAGGAGCTAGGAAAAAAGTAGCATCTTGAACAGCCAGCAGCTTTCACACCGAGAACTGAAATTATGGATGTAAATGTGCATGTCTGTTTTGTCACTGAGGAAGCTGTGAAGATGAGTATATATTAAGGGGAGAATCACCGATGCCTGGCACTGCTGAAGCCTAGCTGGATGCCAAGACAGATATTTCAGAGCTAAAACAAGTTAGAATTGGTAACAACATTGTACTCACCAGCTCTAGAGAGACTTCATGCAGGTAAGTGCATGAAGAATTCTGCAGTAGCAATGAAAGTGTAAGGGAAATTGATACTTTAATCAGTGACCTAACATGTCAGGTCTACTATCTATTATTATATAAATATTCAATTCCTATTGTCCACATTTTATTGACCTGATGTCAACTGAAAAACACCAGCCAGCACTTTTGGTTATTTCAGTAGAGGAGAGAATGCTCCTAAGATAGTGATACAAGAACGACAAGCTGTACAGATAATATGAATAAAAGATGTACTGGTTCCTGTTCTGAGGTGAATCTTTAAAGAAATACTTTTTTCTTGTCAGAAAAACAGCTTTTCCTGAGCACTAAAATGTTCAAAAGAATCTCATCTTTTTGATTACTTACAGCATTTTGAAGGCAGCGTTCCCACCCTTGTTAGTCTTTGTGATTGACAAGGTCTACATTTGACTGCATTTTTTTCTTCATTAGACAAGTCTGCTTTTCCTTTTAAATAGTGAAACAAATCCACTGCCACGTAAGTATTTCAATGTTATCACTAGACCTGTGCTGCAGCAATTTAAAACTTCAGAAAAACATGTGGGATTGAATCCCATTCTTCTCTTTAAAAGCCTTGAGATATAAAAACTCTCATAAAATTTAACCCTAGCAGGACACTGTGCTACACATAAATTACTCTGGCAAAGGCAGCAGAACAGTGGATCAGTAGCTACTTGGTTTTTTGTAATTTGTTATCATTTAAAAGTGGTCTTCAAAACTACATAAAACAGTAGTCATTGATTTATAAAATTGTGGAATGGTCTGGGTTGAAAGGGACCTTGAAGATTATTGAGTTCCATGGACGGAGAAACCTTTCACTAGACCAGACTGTTCAGAGACCCTTGAATACTCCCACCAATAGGGCATCTACAACTGCTCTGGGAACCCTGTTCCCTTGACTTACCAACATCGTGCTAAAGAATTTCATCCTAATCTCTCATCGAAACCTGAGCTCTTTCAGTTTGATTCCATCCCCCCTTGTCCTGTCACTGCATGCCCTTGTAAAAAAGCCTTTCCCCATTTTTCTTGCAGACTTCTTTCAGGTACTGGAAGGCCAGAATTAGGTCATCTCAAAGTCTTTTCTTTTCCAGGCTGAACAATTCAAATTCCTCATAGGAGGAGGTCTATCCCTCTCATCATCCTGTGGGCTCCCATGGCCTTGCTCAAACAAGTCGAAGTTATTCCTCTGCTGAGGACCCCACACCTGAATGCAGCACTCCAGGTGGGGTCTCACCTAGAGTGTCATCTTAGTTCAATTTCAATGCTTTATTTTCTGCTTATTCCCTGATGGGTTGGCATGTTGCCTCATGAAAATAATACTGCTATTGCATTAATTTAAATAAATGGTATTCAGAAATTAACCATTTAAAATAGTTTTATAGTACTTTTAGTACACTTTTTAAGTATGTAAATGTATCTTCTTATTCAACGACCTTGACTCTGAAAATCTGGACCTAAACTGCTGCAAAACAGCCCAAACCAACAGACTTCAACTTGATATTCAGGTTGCAACTGGTATATTTTTGGATATATTTTATGACAAAGACTAGCATAGGACAAAGTAGAACAAACATAATTCACCATGTGTCATAAGAGGGGATGAATTGCTGTAGCAGGTATTGCTCTCTTGCCATTAGTTCTGTAAGGAACTCTCTCCACCTAGCACAGAGCAGGTACCTAAATCAGACTGCTCAGTTCAGGAGTTCTCAATATGTTAAATCCACATTCAAAACTCTCCTTCCACAAACACAAAAGCCATGCTTGGCATCATAGCTGCATGACATTATATCTGCTGCTGCTTTAGCCTCTCTCTGTTGAGGCTGTTTGGCTTCTATGCCATGCTGCATCATGCTCTCACCGTGCATCAACCTGCTGAGGGACTCCTTTTGATGCTGCATTTTGCATCCTCTTCCCCTTTCAAAGTGGCAAATTTTCAGCCTTTGCAAGCTACAGTCTTAATTGGGGGCCATTAGCCCCCTTGTAAATTCATATTGCTATGCCACTGGTTAATAAAAAAAATACTTTGTTGCAGACCTCAGTCATAAGCTGCACCTTCATTGGCCACATAAACTGTGAGACTAGTTATTCAGTCTTGTTTTGGACACAGAACATATTCTGTTTCCATCATCTTTCAATAACCTTGCTTTTTAAATATGTTTTGGGGAATATATTCATACTGCTGTCTCCCATAGTCAGCTCCTTGATTTTAAAGGAAATTTGGCAAGACACTGCATCCCCTAAAGTTCTTTAGTATTCCCTAAAATGCTGCCCTCAGATGTCTGAAGCATGTTTACACTGTTTTCTGCTGGCCTGAAGTCTCAGATCTGAGAGGAAGTTTAACTGCACATTTCTGCTTTTGTATTTCTTTTCTCAGGTAGTTTTATTCCTTTCTTTTGTTACTCAGATATCCCTCAGAAGCTGTGAGCCTGGCAAAGTCATAGTCCAACAGTGACTGGACCTGTGTACTGCTGAGAGGTTCCAAAACATCTCTGATGTGCCAGGTACTGCTCAGAGGGTGTCATCACCTAAGCTGGGGTTAAAGCCAGGTGTGTTTCATTTCTCAGCAGATACAGGCAGTCTCCTCACATACAGAGCAGATGCAATCTCATCCTGCTCAAGCTGCTGGCTGGCTGGCATAGCTAGCAGGGCACTGAGCCTGCCTCAGGGAACTCAGCACAAAGGCAACACAAGCACACAGCTTTCTGCCATCCCAGAGCACCAGCAGAGTCAGCTCTGCACAGAGAAAAAAGCAGCGTAGACAAAACCCTGAGCCTGGAGTAAATTTGGAGGTGGAATAATCCTTAAAACTGCCCTTGCAGTGTGTGGGCTAGTCACTCTGAACCCCCCTGCTCCTTTCCCAAATCCTTCCACATCTGCAAGCAACAGCTTTCGTCACTGTTTTTTCAGTCTGTGCGGGGCAGATCGCTTTCACGACAGCACTTGCTCACCCTTAATCCAACATGTTCTATTTATTCTTTGGACAACAAGCTCCTGTGGCAAGACTATACTTCCTAATTCTGTACAGAATGGGGATTTTAATGATGGGGAACAAAATCGACCCCTAAAGAGCTGTTAGCCATAATGTCCTTTTGGAAGTAGTTATTTGTCATTCACAGTAACAAGTCTACACAATTAGCATGTGATCATCATGCATTTAAAAATAAAGACAAGGGAGGGGACACTCTCGCCCTGATGGAAATTGCTCCCACTTTGTAGAGTTTATTGTTGTCTTGATTGCAGAGAGGTTACAGGCTGCTGCAAAGCTCCTGATGAATAACCCTTATTATGTATTACACGCCGCATGATTTATGCTGAACATGGCACCTTATGATCTGTATTTCCACCATCCTCTCATAATGCTTTTGTGACTTAGCTCAGCTTGTCCTCTCTTTAACCTTTATATTCAAAACATATTTACAAATATGCATATTTTACACATTCATATGACCTTCTGCCCTGTCACCTGCTGACTCCACCTTCAAACACTACTAGAAGCAGCACAGATTTAAATGCAAACCTGCTTTTAGTGTTTCTTTCAGTGTGGACCAAGGATACAGATGAAAAAGACCCCAAACCTATCATAGCATTATTCTTCATTAATTTCTTTGGTACAAAAGCTGAGAAATAAAAAAGAGAAATGGAGCAAACCCATTGTCATTACAGTTTAAAGCAAAATAATTTCCACTAGTCCTCCCATAATTATAGTGGGAGGAAAGGCTAATACATATTAAAACAGAGTGTTTCTTGCAGACAGGATCATTTAGCTGTACTGATAAGCAAAAGGAGAGCTAGTAGTGTATTGACAATTCCTTCAGCTGTAGTTGTTTACATGTCTTTTGCAATAGGAATGCACTTTGGTGAATGCCAGCAAAAAGAGAATGTGACTTTAACTCTGTGTGTTTGAAGAAGATTTTCTTTTAAAAAGTTAACCTCAAATGTTTCTTAGCTTTCTAAATCATCTAACTGTTTAAGATCTTTCTAAATCCTTTTGTAAGGCACTTGAAATTAGATTGATGGAAAGTGCTACAGACAAGTCAGGTGTTTGAAGCGGTAGCTTTGCAGCATCCAGCTGATGATCTCTTTTTCTCCCCCTGAATGTCTCCCAAAGAACACTATATTATTATCATCTGGATACATTTCCAGTATTGTGGCCAGAATTGCCTTGGGTAAGATAACCAAGTACAGTAAATATATATGCAAGTCTCTCAGCAAAGCCCACTTGCTTTTAAGCTGGTTTCTGCCTTAATGGGATTCATTGCTTCCCTAAGCAGCCCTTGTAATTTTCAGCAAGGTCCTTTAACTCATTTAATGTGCAACATTTGTTCATGCCTAATTTGTCTGAGCCAGGCCATGTTTGTGTTTTCCTTGAGTTGCAGAAAGGTTGATTGTGAGGGTGGAACTGCCTGCCTCCAGTGAATATATTTCTTTCCGAATTACAGTAATTACCGCAGGTTTCATTTGGTTGGTGCTCCCCTCTGTGCCCCTCCTTGACAAGGTTAACAAGCAGAAGGTAACTGAACATCAAAAGATAAGTGTCTGATCACACAGGCAGTTGTTGACAGTACCATTTCTCTGGTGATGGTGATAACGTTCTCTACTGGATTCTCCTGCAAAGGCATGTAGGAATCAAGTTTGCAACCCTAAGGATAACTGTAGATGTCAACAGATCTGCATTACACCCAGCTTGAATCCTAAAGAACATGCTGCCTCTGCTGAACAAAGGAAATAGAGATAATCAGAGGTTTGGGGTTTTTTCCTCTAATTCCCCCTCCCGACTTCCCAACTTTAAAAAAAAAATTTAATGTAGCCAATTTTTAAAGAAAGGTAATAAATTCCATTAAAATCTTTGTATTCACTTTGAACAGAAGAACAAAATCTTACTTGCCTCCCTTTTCTGTCTAAATATATATGTGTGTATAAATACATGTGCATCTGTGTATTTAAATATGTGTCACCAGGGATATATATGCAATTATGTCTACATATATCTATATATGATATATCTCTCTCCCTTTCTCTCTGTATATTTATATGTATCTAGAAAACAGAAAGATAGGACTG
The DNA here is from genome assembly GCA_013400955.1 of Drymodes brunneopygia. NCBI lineage: Eukaryota > Metazoa > Chordata > Aves > Passeriformes > Petroicidae > Drymodes > Drymodes brunneopygia. Next base: position 95,574 of record VZTZ01048614.1, on the reverse strand, counting down.
CTTTGCCTTTAGAAATACCAAACTGCATTAGAAATATGATTTTCCCTGAAATATTCCAAAATCAACTCACTCGTAAAGTACTTACAGCTGTCACTGGCCATCTCAAGCTGCAGTTGGTGACCTCAAAGTTTTAAATGTAAAATTATCAAGAAAAATATACCTTTCAGTTATTTTCTCCTGGTGACAGCTGCATAATAGGGGAACAGATATTTTAGTTTTAGCATAATTTCACTTTGAAGTACTTCCCACTTGAAATTTCTCTTACAATACCTAATATCACCAGGCAATTCAGTGCTTAATGAACTGAAAGACTTAATATTAAAACATGTTTCCTAAGGAGCCAAGATTTGTATTTAAGATTTTTATAAACATCAGGTATCTTAGAATTCTCTACTAATTACCTCAAGGATTCAAACTAACCCATTCTGTTTAATTCCCATCACCCAACATTTATAATGGCTGCATTTACTTTTTTTTTCCAAGGGATTAGGTCACCTCTCAGTCACAACCATAATAAGCCAGACTTTTAGAATTATTCATATTCAGATGTGTATTGTTTATGCAACTGTGCAAGAGAATGTTTCTCATACATGAGAAAACATATACGTATGGTAGAAGTCCTCAGACATGCAAATGGTATATTTGTAATTCTCCTATTAGGAAAATAAAAATCACAGAAGTTTATGAGTAACTTAGAAACTAGTGTCCAATCTGATCTCATTTGCTCATGTTTCACAGAAAGTTAATTCCAGTGACTTTTGGAAAGTGGCATTTGACTTACCTTAGTGTGAAGTATAGGAGATTCCTTGGTTTAATCAGATGCTGACTTTCAGACCATTTTAAGCATTTAATTGAATGTGCAATACACTCGCAGATATACCAGGAAATAATTGTTATTTTGGAACTTTTATTAGAGGTCATAAAAAATAAATCTCACATATAAAGAACTTTCATTTTTCACATCTTAGAGTAATAAGGGAATGGTCATCCTTTTCTGTGAGAGAAGATTAGAAGAATTTGGTTTTTTTCAGTCTAGCTAAATGTATGTATAAATACAGATGTTTCTCCTTGACCTGGCCCAGTGTAGGCCCTATCAGGAGAAAAAAAAAATTATCCTCAATGATCCTCAGATAATTAGATTAAATAAGAACAAGTGGTTTGACCACAATCTGAAACAGTAGGTCATAATTTATAAAGGAAAGAAACTCTCTGTACTTCCCCAAATCACTCTGAGTTCAGTGATACCTTCCCACACATTTTTGACCCATTTAAAAATATAGGCAGGCATGAACAAACATTTTCCTGCTTTGAGAAGAAAGGAGAAAGAGAAAAAAAAAAAGAAAACAAGAAAACATCAGGCTTTTAAAATATTTGCGAAGGCAAACTTGCCTTGTTTATTAAATGGTTCTAGGTCAAGGCAGCACCATTGCTGATTCTTTATGAGATGAGGAAGAAGTGAGTTTGCTCCAATAGGCTTGGGCACAAGGTGCAGATTTCTGTGCCACAAAGCCCCCTCCTGCTCTGCTCTGTCCTGACATGCATGGAGTCCAAACACAGCAGAGGGAAAATTTGATGCCCGTAAAACTCTAAAAGCAATGACAGTAACATGTGGTGTAGCAATTGTATGAAGAGCCCCAAGAAATGGGTGGCTGATAGGTCACTGTTTGTACAGTGTGCAGCCTCACTGAGGATGGACACCATTTCATAGCAAGGGTGTTCATTAATTCACTTGGGAGGAGAGGACATTCAAACCATTTGCCTGGGACAATTAATGCAGTCTCCAGTCAGAGGACCAAAGTTAGAAGCCAAAGCTCCTTTTTGTAGTCTGTGAAATGAGGTCAACACAAGCAGGAAGGTAATACAGGAGAACTAAAGATGCCTAATTTATATGCCTGAAGCAGACAGTTGTGAACATCCCCTGTGGAGAGCAACAAGAATGTGTCAATGCTATTCCACAGTAAAAGGATTGTTAACTGCAGAGTTGCAATGTAAAGAAAAAAATAACTTCATAAAAAAACTCCCTATTGAAAAATGAAAAATTGCTTTTTTTCTATCAACAGGTGAATTTTACTTTTTTTTATAACACAATCCATGCATTGGAAGAAACTAACATAGTGTACTGTTCAGTCAAGCTCACAAACCTAAGAGCAAAACTTGTCATCTGTCTTTTAAAATGTACAAGAAATTCACACAAATTCCACCCCCCCCAAAGCCCAAAATTGGCTATGTTTTGATAATGAGACAAAATTAGAGTAAAGCAACAAATTTTGAAGCATGTGCTGCAAAAAAGAACAAATTCTTCAATAGCTACAACCTTTACACAAGGAAACAGAATAGTATATTCTTGTGGGAGGTGAGAATATTTATTTTAAATCACAATATTCTGTTTAAAATCATTACTTGAGAAGACAGAGGGTGGGAGAGAGCAACCCTAATGAAGTGTGTTGGCTGTAGATCTCTGAGCCACATTCTGTTAGAGTCAGACTCCCATTTTCCTTTGGGCACTTGAACTGCCAAAAAATAGATACACAATTTTATCAATATGTATTTTCTCCCACATCTTTTGGCTTAAGACCGTCCTCTTCATATAATACAGTATTACTGACACACAGAGGGCTTTTCACATCGTGGGGCTGCTGTTGATTTACATGCAGATTACTAGTCAGAGCTATACATGCTGCCAAGCTCATTTCATTCTGGATGAAGAAGAATATTTCTCAGACTTTATCTCAAACTTCGGTGGGTTTTCCTTTTTGTAAGAGGTCAGGTTTGATATGTTCTGCTCATAAGGATATTTAAACCCCAGCTAGAGTGCTACACAGGATCCTCTAGCATCCCAAAGAAAGGGTCCTGAATGTATGGACTGCAAAGATTGAGAACAACTGATGCTTTTTATCTTTGCCTTGGGGCCAGTTGAATTGGGTTCCACAGAAGATTCAGCTGGTTGAAAAAAGCAGAAAACTAGAGTGTTTGCTGGACCAGTAAATAATGCATCACTTCTCTGTGCTAGTGAGTTATTATCTTGAATGAGTATTTTATGGGCAGCGTTAGGGAAACCTTGATGGCATTCTCACTTCCTTTCAGACTAAACTCCAGTGGAGTTCCATTTTATCCAGAACTTGCTGACAATTCACTTTCTGCATGCATTGACCTACATTTTCATGTCACAAAATCTCTTGAGTTTTTCTGGATTATCTGCCCTGCCCCTTGGAAAATAATCAGTTGTTTCATTCACAATAGTTTCTAGTGATTTTATTTCTACTTATACAAGTGTATCCATGTGGAAGCATTGAATAAAGACCAGATCCTATGGAAAAGACACTACCCACATGTTGTTTACCTTGTAACTGAACACTCAATAAAACTACCTATCCTTCCCTGCCTTTCCATTTCCAGCCCCACTTTTCCCTTTCCCCACCTCTGCCTTGCCTACTATCTTTGAACAAAATTAAAAGTTTAGTTCATTTTATTTCAAGTCTCTCTGTATTTGTGCTTAGGAAAATTTAGAGATGTATAATACCAGTTAATGGCCTCTCAAAACAAGCCATAGGGCTTGACCTCTGCAAACTACCTGTCTCCCAACACAGCACTGCAAACATAAACACCAAGTGTTTATTCTGTGAGATGACAGCTATGAGTGCTGCACACTACCCATACTCTATGTCTGGAGTGATTTCATCACTCAGAGTGGAAAGATGTTATCTTCTGATGGGGTCTGAAGTCAAAGATGCTTAAGTGCTCAAACACATTTAGGGAAGGATGTAGAGGCATTGCAGCAGCAGACTCATCAACCATGCACACGTGACCTGTTGTAAAAGGGTTTTTACCTGAAGAGTTCAGGGGACTCAGTGGGTGAAGCATCAAGCAGTGGCATGCAGCAGGTGGCCTCTCTTGTCTTCAGTGAGCATCCAAAAAGATGCTGGAGGGAAAAAGCCCATTTACACACCTGAATTCTGATTAACTAAATTCTGATGTGCATGAAGGAAATCTAGTGCATATGCTACTGTCTGATTTCATTAGCTGCAGAAACAGGCCCCACTAGAGACAACATATGGAAAAAGAACATAGTTATCCTTCCTATAAATTATCCCTTTCTTTCTAAGTCAGCACATTTGATCTCATCTATTAGATAGCCTGGATGTAGAGATGAGATCTGTAGACAGTGAAAGCTGCTCTTTCTTTCTGGCTATGCTTGTATTCTGGAAGGGTAGGAATAGCTCAATTGAAAAGCTTTGTTAACTATGCACAGTCTTTTAAAGAATGGGAAAGAATCAGCTTAAAAATGAATTTTTTAAAAACTGTTAAGAAACAGTAACCTTTAGGAATGCAGAATTGCTGCTGGTATTAACACAGATGCCATCTGAATTCTCAAGATCCTAATCCACTTACATACACATACATCCATATCTGCAGCAAAATTAAATGCATTTCAGTATATATGCATAGCACATGTCAGTGGAATGAAAATTATATGTGCAGGGGAGATACAAATATCCCACAAGTATCTGTACAAACACATAAAATAAGCAGAAAAAACATCTCCAGATAAACTCATTGCATCTCCACTGTGCAATTTTGCTAACTTTGTCTACTGCAAGTGGCAGTCAGACACTATTGAACTGGTCAGCTGCAAACCTGGTCCCAGCAGCTCTGGTGTCATGGCATTAGAGAAGCAGGAAGGGCAGAGGATCTCAGCAGCTCCCATCCTCTCAGAGGCACCTTCCTCTGTATTAGTAACACTGAGCTCCCTGGTCTCCGGCCAATACAGACAGACTTCATAATAGTCTTGTTGCTTTATGCTTAATAAAATCATAGACTGAAAAGACCTTGTCTGTACTGAAGTAAAAATTATATACCTTCTTTGTTTTAACAGAGCATTACCAATCTCAGAAATAATTCCAGCTTGCTTGTTCATGAAACAATTGAGCAGTCTTAGAATTTAGTTTCCTGTGGTTAAGCTGTAAGAGTCCTTACCATATTTTTAAAAAATGACTTTGTTCGGCTGTCTTATTATAAAAATCTACCTGTTTTGCTGCTGAAGAGGCAGTTAAAGTTTTAGTAAAGTGGTTGCAAGTTCAGAACACACAGAAAGCATTAGGTACTTTATTCATAAATTTGACAGAAAAAAGGAAGAGATGATGGGGCGATGGAGCTTCACACGTACCTCATTTAAGGCTTGTTCTACTGCCATAAACCAACTAATCTAAAAGAGTTCCAAGACTAGCCTGATTCAGTGTATTCAGTGTTACCCCTCTTCCCAGACTGGGAAAAGTGTGTAAATGTCAGCATGAGCAATTCCCCAAAAAAACTGTAAACAAATGAGCTGATGTTACTCTGGACCATCTCTCTGAGCCACAACAGATTTCTGAGGAATGCATGATCCTACCTCAGAGCCTATGAGCTCTCACCTGCCTTCCTGATGCAAAATAAGTTGCAGTCACAGTTCTTCACTGACTCTTGTATGCCCACATTGTAAATGAGAAAAGTTTTTATTGTTTTGGGAAACAAGCCAACACTGCATTCAATTTTGTGAAATACTATGCAAATAGCTCCTTCTGATCTTGAAGTGGCAGGCCAGTGTATATTTGTTTATCTTCAGGGGTCCGTGCTAAGTAAATCTGGCTTACACTTCATTACTGTTTGCTGTCCTTTCTGTTGCTGTTTACCCTCACATTTGAAAGGAACCTGACAACTGAAAAGTTGGATTTGCAAATGGATTAATGCTATGTCCCACAAAGATAACTGAAGAAATCAATGACAGTGGGACCTCCCCCTGAGAGCTACATCATGGGCTTCATAAGGGCTGCTTCACAAGATTTATTTCTGCATCATCTGTAATAACTATGCTCTGCTGTTTATTTCTTCTGTACCGACTCAAGGTATTTTGATTTTTAAACTAAATTAAAAAAAAAAAAAAAACAAAACAAGGCACTGAATTTTCTTGCAGCTGGAGATTAAGCAAACTTCTGCAAATCATAAGCAATAAATTGAGTAACCTGAGAACTGTAAAACGTCCTTGTTTTTGGAGACAGTACCAAGTGACAGACTACAAGTGTCATTATAACTTCAAGGAAAAAATTTCATTTTATTGCTTTCTCATCATACCATGGAATTGTATTGACAATTGGAAATAAAATCTGATAGGAAGACTATTTCAGGATTCTTGTAAGCACCAGCAAGGATTGTTTAAAATCAGTTATAATGAGTTCAGATGTCCTGTTTTTGTTGAACATTTTTCCTTATTTGGTAGCATTTTACCTGAGAGTCTGTGTTCTGTGAAACAATTAAAATATGCCCACATCAGGAGTGAAAAAAGAAGTGTATGGAAAAGCAATGGACTTCAAACATACTCTGTGATAACTCACTATCTGTTCAAAAGGAAAATATATTAAGGTCTTCTTCAGACATTTAAAACAACATGTCTGTGACCCCTTTCCCTACCTTCTGCTCAGGAGCAGAAGTAAGGAGATCATGTGAACACCAGCACTGTTGGAGGGCTGCTAACTCAAACTGTCAAGTGTCATGTGTTTAGGCACTTGCTAAACTGCTAAACTTGCTAAATCACTGTTATCACACGGTCTGGGGTACTTTGTCATACAACAAGGAGCAAAGAATGAGTAAAATCTTTGGTCACCAAGCCATTTATTCTCTTTTTCATTGATCCCTGAAATTCTTTTCCATGCTCAGCATAAACACGCTCATAGATATATATTTCTGTGCGGATGTTTCAGAATAAAAAATTCTGATTTAAAGGTGCTTGAAGAGTCAGGTTTATATGTGTCAGAGTTTGGATCTTGGTTTTTTTTTTTTTTTTTT
>VZTZ01048614.1:36693-80167 GCA_013400955.1 Drymodes brunneopygia | reverse complement strand
TGGGAAGGATTTTAAAAGTGCCTTTTGTCCCAACCCCCCGCCATGGGACACCTTTCACTAGACCAGGTCACTCAGAGCCCCATCCAGCCTGGCCTTAAACATTTCCAGGGCTGGGACAACCCCAGCTTCTCTGTTCCCCTGCCTTACCACCCTCACAGTAAAGAATTTCTTTGCAATACCCAATCTAAACCTACTGTCCTTCGCTTTGAAGCCATTTACCCTTGTCATATCATTGGTCTTGTAAACAGCCTCTCTCCATCTTTCTTGCTGGCTCCCTTCAGATACTGGGAGGGTGCAATAAGGTCACTCTGAAGCCTTCTCTTTTCCAGGCCGAACAATCCCAGTTCCTCACAGGAAAAGTGCTCCATCCCTTTAATCATCTTGGTGGTCCTCTTTTGGACTCTCTCCAATGGGTCAACAGCCAAATGTCCACCATGGGAATCTGGAGTGCATAAGATTCAGCTGAAGTGTATAATATGAAATAATTGTCTTTTTTCTTTTCCTGTCTCTCAGTGTAACTATGACATCTCCACTGCATGAGCAAGTCACACAAATAGGAATTGTACAGAGGGCAGATTTTTTTTGTTTTATGGCGTTAACACATAGTTAGAGGATTTATGCAAAATGATCTTCTTAATTGTACATAAATACCTTCTCAAAATCAGGTATTTCTTGCTTAAAAATAAAAATTATGCAAAAAACACAAATCCAGTCTTTTTCTTTCCTTAAATCTTTTCGAAACAAAATCCACATTTTCAAACAAAAATTAATATTGTTTTCTGCTATGGCTTCTCTTTCCTCACTTTAAGATGACTACGGTTGTAACTTCAGAATCTAGACTGGTGCAGCCATCAAAAAAAATTTTCTCTCCCACTTTGCTTAATAACTTCCTGAGAAATTTAGTTCTGTTGGGATTCAGTTATGAAGGGGACATTTTAAAAGGCTTCATAGCAAACACTAATTTATCAAAGGTGAAAGAAGCCTGAAAATGTAATAAGAAACAGTCAGTACAATGGTAGGTTAAGGATGCTGAAATCTCAATTCAGTACAGCTACAACTAAGTGCAGGCTCTATTCCTGTGCTGAATTTGACCATGAAACATGCGATAAAAATAGAAGGGTCAGTGGAAGCTGTAAAGCAACAACATGAGATCATTCAAAGCTTATGCAGCCCTTTGAAAGTCTTAGCCTGAAATGTCTAACCATCTGAAATCAGTACCATTTGGGGCATTTTTTGAATAGACAGAGGTAATGAAGTGCCAGATGCAAGCTTAAAAAGGAAATGCCAAGTTAAGGTGCAGGCAGTTATGAAGGGAGTGAAGAGTTGAATAAATACCACTATATTACTATGCATTGCTGAAATGTAATTACCCATGGTTTTTAAGGTTAATATTCTCCTCTCCAGATAAGCTGCACAGGAATGAGTTGAACTTAAGCATAAGGTAAAAGTCAGTCACTGAATAACATTGCTTTTCTTATAGTGGAAATTCAGTATGAAACGTTTATTAATCATTTCATTAGCTCAGAGCAGACAGGTACAAATCAACAGGATGTGTACACCACTGCCTTCTGTTTGCCAATTAACAATTTGACGGTGAGCGATCTATTAGTAGACAGAAAAGTAATTTTTTTAAAAACTGCTTAAAACAATGTATCTAGGCCATACTTCGTTAATCAGAAGTATGAAGAGAGTGATCTGTTTCAAACACTGCAGAACCAGCTTTCCCACAAATAAACTGACTATGGCTATGCAGACATGTGAAGTAGTTCTGGCTGCACTGGCCCTCAAAGCCACATTGTCCTCTGTTAGTAGTGATGGTGATTAAATTCTGAAGTTCAAAGTAAGAATTTTTATGTTTTAAATAATTCAGAGTACAAAATACCAACAGAGCAGTTGGATGAGTTGCTAGCCTGCCTTGGCTTTAGAGAGCCAGACTGCATTGTCAGAAGCATGGAGCAGCCTCTATAAGCTTCAGAGTTCAACTTATAAAAGCATCTAACCATGTATTCAGTTGTGCAATGAACAAATGATTGGTGAATCTGATTGAAAAATGAGTTTGTGTCTTTAACTGACTGTAGCCTCTGCCTTTGACAGATTTCCTCTACAAGCTTGATTTGACTTTCTTTTACCTTTTTCCCCTAAAAATGATTATGTATAATTAAGCATTAATTAACAGTCCTAAATTCAGTCTAACAGAAATGTTCTTATACCATACCCATTTTTTAGGTTTTTTTCATCATTCAGATCTATCCTGTGCCTCATAAATTTGCATTCTTGGTACAATTAATCATACAGAGGAAAATAAAAGAAAGGAAAAAAGAAAAATAAGAGGTTCCAAGAGCTTCACGTAAGTTCCTGGAATTCCCCAATCCTTCAACCAAGTACAGGCTTCTTGATAGAACAAGGTATAAAGAGCTGTGAGGGGTTATTTTGTACTTGTTCTCACTGGTATTCCACTAAATTAATGACTCGGTGAACAATTCCTAACAGCATCCTTCCTTTCCTATAGACTAAACAACCCCAGCTCCCTCAGCCACTTCTCATAAGACTTGTGCTCCAGACCCTTCACCAGCTTTGTTGTCTTTCTCTGGACACTCTCCAGAACATCAATGTCTTCCTTCAGTGAGGGGCCCAAAACTGAATATGGGATTCAGGGTGTGGCCTCACCAGTGCCAAGAGCAGAAGGACAATCACTGCCCTGATCCTGTTGGCCACACTATTCCTGATACAGTCCAGGACACCACTGGCTTTCTTGGCCACCTGGACACACCCACAGCTCATGTGCAGCTGGCTGTCAACTGACACTCCCCAAACTGATTCTATTCAATGTTTTCTTTCATTTTGACCTTTGATAGACACAATTTTAAGTACCATTTACCCCCACTCAACAGTACTTCTATCAAAACCATATTTCCCTGGGTTTATTTTTAGAATAGATTATGACAGTAAAAGGTCATGAAGTATAATATTTGTTTTTATCTTTATATTCGTTATACAGAATTTAAAGAAAAATATTCTTAGAATAATGTGATATCCTAGGTTGGAAGTGACCCACTAACATCATCAAACTCCTGGCCATGGACAGGACACCACAGGAATCACACCATGTGCCCGAGAACATTGTCCAAACACATCTTGAACTCTGACAGGCTTGGTGCTGTGGCCACTTCCCTGGGGAGCCTATTTCAGTCCCCAACAACCCTCTGGGTGAAAAACCTTTTCCTAATATCCAACCTGAACCTTCCCTGACTCAGCTTCAGGCTATTACCTTGGGTCCTGTCAGTGGTCACCAGAGAGAAAATATCAATGCCTGCCTCTCCTCTTCCCCTCACAAGGACATTGCAGACTGCAATGAGATCTCCCCCTCAGTCTCCCCCAGGCTGAACAGACCAGGTGACATCAGGCATTCCTCATATGGGTTCCCCTCAAGGCCCTTCACCATCTTCATGGCCCTCCTCTGAATGCTCTCAGACAGTTCCATATCCTTCCTATACTGTGGTTCCCAAAACTGCACTCAGGACTCAAGGTGAGACCACCCCAGTGCAGAGCAGAGCAGAGCAGGAAAATCCCCTTCCTTGACCAGCTGGCAATGCTGTGCCCTGACAAAATCCAGGACACAGTTGATGCTCCCAGCTGCCAGGGATGTGTCGACTCACATCCAACTTGCTGTCACCCAGGACTCCCAGGTCCTTACCATGGCACTGCTTTCCAGCATCTCATTCCCCAGTCTGTAAATCCAGGGTTGGCCTGTTCCAGGTGCAGAATCTGTCACTCATCTTTGTTAAACTTCATACAGTTGGTGATTGCCCAGGCCTCTGAATTGTCTGATTTCTGGAGGGCATCTCTGACCTTAAGTTAGTGAACAGCTCCTACCAGTTTAGCGTCATCAGACAACTTAGTATGCCTTTGAGTCCTGTATCTAAGTCATTTATGAAGAAGTTGAAGAGCACTAGGCCTAAGACAGAGCCCCACTTGTTACTTGTTGCCAGCCTGATGTAACCCACTCCAAAAGCTGTTGCCCAATGTGTTAATCCAGGTGCGTGCTGGATGTTTTGTCTGGAAGGGTTCTGTGAGAGACAGTATCAAAAGCTTTACTGAAATAGAAGAAAGATTACATCAACTGACTTCCCTTGAACAGCTAGGTGGGTTACCTTGTCATAAAATGAAATTAAGTTTGACAAAGGGGACTTTCTCTCTTCATGAAGTTGTGCTGGCTGTGACCAATGCCTGCATTGTCCTTCAGGTGTTTTTCTATAATTCCCAGAATAATCTTCTCCATAATATTACCAGTTGCTGAAGTGAGACTGACTGTAGTTTCCAGGCTCATCCTTCTTGCTCTTCCTGAAAATTCAGACAACATGGACCAGCTTCCAGTCAAATGGGACCTCTCCAGATCCTCAGGACTATACAAAAATCATTGAGGGAAGCCTCACGATGACATCAGCCAGGTCTTCGAGTATTCTCGGGTGAATCCTATCAGGTCCCATAGGCTTATTGGGATCCAGCTGAAGCAGTAGATCCTGCAAAAATTTAGGATCAACTGGCAGTTTATCATTTTCACTGTCATGGTCCTTCAGCTCAAGGCACTTGAACTCGCTTGGCCCATCTTCTGTGTTGAAGGCAGACGCAAAGAAAGCATTAAACATGTCTGCCGTGTCTGCAATCCTGTTTGTAAAGTGACCATCCTCATCATGTGATGGGATGTACTACCTTTAGCTATCAACGTATTAAAACCCCCTCTTTTTATTGTCCCCCACAGTTCTGGCCAGCTTCAATTCCAAAAGAGCTTTTACTGCATAATTTTTTTCCCTACAGTGGCAAGCAGTATCTTTTGATTCTTACCGTGTCATGCAATCTTGCTTCCACTGGGCATACATCTTCCTTTTTTGCCTCGTTTCCAAGAGAGATCTTTGTTCAGCCAGGCCACCCTTCTGCCTTGCCTGCCTGACTTCACACCTTAGGAAATTTCCTGCTCCTATGTCCTTAGGAGATAATGTTTAAAATTGACCAACGTTGATAGACCCCCACACCTGCAAAAGCACTTTCTCACGGGATTGTACTGATTAGTTCCCTGAGCAGCCTGACATCTGCTCTCCTCATGTCCAGGTTTGAAGTTTTGCTGGCACTTTTCCTGCTGCCAACAGAGATCCCTTTGTGGTTGCTCTGGCCATGATGGCCACCAATCTCCACTCATGAGATCCTCTGTGTTAACAAGCAACAAATAAAAGAGGGCATCTCTCCTATTTGGGTCCCTTAGTACTTCTATTGCTTTGGCTTTGCTCATTTCCTTGCTGTCTTGTAAATTGTTAGCTGAATTGTTTGTTCCAGATTCTTCTGAGGAATTGAAATAACTTGAGTTGTTGCCAATTCTGACTTTTTTTTTCTGTCCTAATTCCATGACCTCTTTCAAGAAAGATGTGATGTTTGCATTTTAGCATCCCACAAGTTTTCAAAAATAATCAGAAATGTTTCTGAGATTTCTTCAATTGAACAGCAGGGCTTAGAGAAATAAAAAAATCTGAAATAGCAGAGACTGAAAAAAAAAATCAGGAAATGGACATGAAAATTAATGTAAAGAGTTAATGCAGTACCCTCTTAAAGCGGGACATTCTGGCAGATGTAAAGTTCTAATTAAGAATTGCAATTTTAATTTTCAACTGTTATAAATTTCAAGTATTAACTAAAGTGCTTCGTAAAGTAATTTAAAATGCCAAGGGAAAGAGCATTTCACTCTCCCTTAGGCATTTCCCATGGTTCAAGGGCATATACATGAAAACCAGAGCTGGAAAACAACAGCTTTGCCTTTACCAGGTTTAAGAACATATGTATATAATTACACTTCTAAGAAATACATTATGCATTTTAACTGTTTATGGTTCATAACCTAGAGATTCTGTTCATCAGCAGAAACTGATTGAAAAATGAAATCTTTATCCTTAATTTGGAAATATTTCTACATCATTTTCTTCCTTACATAGATCTTTATTACTCCTCTTTCTGAACCCAGTAAATAAATCAGAGAAGTGAATATATTCAAACTTCATTCAACAGTTGGAACACTTTTCAGTGAATTTGCTTGTTTACTGGCCACCTAGTAATATGAGTGCAGCTAATGGTCCTTCAAAACTATTTTGTGCTTAGTGATTAGCCATTTTTGCTAACACAACAGGGAAGATTTTCAAGGTGGCTGGATTTTCAAGGTTTATATTATTGCTGCTGTTGAATACTGGACTCCTTTTATGCCTCTCAAGCTGGACATGCAAGAATTGACTTGACAATTTCCTTTTATGCTATTTGATTTTAAACTGAAAGAGGACAATTGTGAATGCAAATGCCAACCAACGGGGTGCCGACCTCATGAGGGTAGTATGATTGGTAACTAACACAATTTCTCCCATCTGCATCAGCTCTGTGTTCCACACAGCTGAAACAGGTTCATCTTCTTGGAAAGCAATTTAAAAGTTTTCTCCATAAGGCAATCATATTATCATATTTATTTGCTGCTGTATTTTCCCTGCCTCATTTGCCCTACTCACATCTATTGCAGCTGGTGATGCTGGGGAAAAAAAAAGGTGTGAAGAAAGGGAACAAAAGAGGATGGAGCAGGAAAAAAACCAATATGACATTTTTGCTTTCTTTCATCAAAGCTTTTATATTGGGAATCAAGATATATTTTGCTGAATGAATTTTGGTGTGCTTTGACGCATCTATAATCCCAGCATACTTATCTGAATAGGTATTACAGGCTAGAAAACTGATTATTTTCTGCTTAGCCAGGTGAACCACAAGAAGAAGTATAATTCTACAACCTTAAAGGCAATGGTCTGAAGAAAAACAAACAGCAGAAAGTAATCAGGGAAGGGGCAAAAGGAGATCAGACATTCTGCTAAGGATGAAGCAGCCTTCAATTAAACATCTATTCATTGGTAATGAATGCCAAATAACATTAAATAAGCATCTAACAGAATATTAATCACATACCTAAGGGCTAATTGCAGTATATTAACAATTAATGGCCCTTTAAGAAACTAGATACACTATGGGATGCAGTAAGTGTTAATTGAAAGCTATCTCAGGAACTTTATTTTGCTTTTCTTAATTGGACAGTGACACAATATATTGTTACGGAGCCCTTCTGTCCTTATGCTTTGAAGTTTGCCACGCTTCTATGCTACAGAATGCAGCAGCAGAATTCAACCAGTTGTGCTCCAGGGAAAAAAAAATCAAGTGTTTTCCCTATATACGGCCTGCCATAATCCTTACTTACAGCACATGTGCTTCTTGTCCAGTAACTTTAGTTCACTCTACAGAGTAATGATGGTTTAAGAGTTACTCTATGTTTAAACCTGTCTTCTAGCAATTATTCACCAGAGCTACATCATTCCCCAAGAAGTTACTGAAACTCGAATGCACTTGCAATAACCTGCAAGCCTGGCTCTTTATCAGAAACACTAAAAGAAGAAAAGAATAGAAAATAAAAAAAAATACAGAAAGGAAAAAGCAGTAAAACAGAGTTTAAATCAAAGCAGTGAAAGGGATGGAGCAGAAAGTATAGAGGATTTAGTGAAAATAAAGTACATCGAGCAATTCTTCAGTTTTCTCTAAGTTAATGAGACCAAAGTCAGAAATTTTCTCCTGCCAAGACATAAAATTTAGTGTGGAATTTTTGGAAGTCTGTTTCCTCTCAGACCAGACTGTTACACACACAAACACTTCTCAATGTGACTCCACTTCAGGGAGCTGTGTCATATCCAGGGTGACAGACCGGCACTGCCATCAAAGGAGTAGCCTCATTTTTCCCCTTGGACCCTTTTTCTCATCCTCTCACTGTTCATTCCTGTGCACCAGCAAAATTGTTCATGTAATTAGGGTACTGAACAGCTTGGACACCTGATCCAGATCAAATAGCATGAGAGGAAAATTAGTTCTAACGCAGGTCATTTCCCCAGTGAAATTAAAACAAATCCCAAAGGTTCTTCATCTAATGTGGCATGACTGGATTTTTCTAGTGACAGACTGAAGCTCAGAATTCAGGTTAGACATCCTGTGTTTCCAATTTATTGCAAAAAAATATTTGGTATAACACCAGCTGTCAGCAAAAGTATTCTGATTTTCCATGGTTTTTGTAGCAAAGGAATAGAGCATTCAATAGTCAAAGAAAGACATACTTTGTGTTGAGGACACACTACTCCTCAAGTGGAAGACATGGAAGGAAAGGGTGTGAATTAATGTATTTTTAGGGGCTTATCACTGCAGTTTCAAAAGTTTACTGAGGCTGTTCATTAACCTTTTAATAGTAGTATCACAATATCAGAGCTCAGCAGGGTGCTGTATAGAGCATTTTTACGTATCTGCTAGGAGTAATTGTGCTGTACAGATGTTACACCCCGGACACTTAAACCCAGAGGTTAAACTGAAGGTTCCATTACTCTAATTTAGTGCCAGAAGAAATCCCAACCAGATATTCTCAAGTGGTAAAAAAGACACGAAATATAGAAAGTTAGGGCAACTTGGGCAAAGGAGTAGATACAACGCCGAATTCAAGCATTGCCAAGCAATAATTTAGCATTTACTTAGCAAAAATTTAGCCTATTCAACCTGGAAACCTTTAAAATCTTAAGATGTTACCTTACCAAAAAGTGTTCCATTAAAAAAAGGATTTGAAGGAGATGAAAGAGAGAGAGAGAGAGGGAAGGACAGAGAGAGAAAGAGAGACAGAGAGACCGAGAAGAGATATAGAAAAACACACATATAACTACCAACTCTTAGGGTTCTAGTGTGGGTGAGATAGGAACTGCCCCCTCACAATGTGTCATGATTGGCAGCTCAGCCAGAGCTTGGGGGGTTCTGGGACAGGGCAGGGCACTCACCCAGAACAGCCTGGCCTGCCCCACCTCTCATTGCACCCACATGAGCAGGCATTCCAAGCACCCCAAAAGTGGCTAGAGACACTAAACCTACCCAGTCTCTGACACAACAGGAATGTAGGATCTCATCCATGTGAGGGATTTTTGTTTCTCTGTTTTATTCTGATGACTGCCACATTTTTACTTCAATAAAGAAGATGAACTTCTGGCTGAAAAGCCCTGCCAATGATGTTTAACTGCAGCATAGCGGCTCCATAAAGCCAATAGTGGTGAATAATTCCATATAACAAAAAAAAAAGTCAGGGTCGAGCAGGGTATCAAATTCATCTGTCATAAATGTCCTCCAGATTAATGTCAATTTTATTCTGCAAAAATTGCATGTGACTCCAAATAGTCTGCCCCACTGTTGAACTGAAGCAGTTCTTTGTACCTTTATACCTTTGTATCTTCGTACATTTCTAAAAAATTTTGAATAGAACGGCTTCATCTTTTTTCTTTCTCAAAGTCTGATTTTTGCTAATGTTCTAATTTTCATACAGACCAAAGCTTTTACTGCTGACAATAAAATAGGAGCTCATGACAACTGGCATGTTTTGTTTTGGCGACTCCAGCAACTGCAGTTTCCAGAGTAACTTGTGTTAAACCTTTTGTTGGGATTTAGGAATGGTATTCTCCAAATTAGTACTCCCACTAAAAAGACCACACAGTGCTCCCCTCCCTTCTCCAATGGGAATCACAAAAGGCAAAGATCATGGGTTGAGATAAGAACAATTTACTGGAACCAGCAGTGAGATAAGAAAATGAAAAGAAACAATAGCAATTACAAAAGATTTAAAACAAAGAAATTATTTACACATATTCATCCCAATAATAAAAAAAATACTGGACTGCTCCACCCGACAAGTTGCTTCTGGGAAGCAAGACAGTTCCTTTCCCCATCAAATAACTGTAGGGTCTTGGCCATGCCCCCTCCCAGCTATCGTAAAAAATTTACCCTGTCCTGGTTGAACCAGGACAGCTCCAAGCTCTGTATCTCCAACACTGGCATCACTTCTTATGCTGAAAATAGATTTAAGAACAGAAGGCCCCCAAATGCACTGACTTCCAGGGTGTGATCTTAATGACTATTTATTCTTACAGCCTAATTAAAAATGAAAAATAAGCTATTTTCCAACACAGAAACACATAAGCATTAAATTCACCTTATGCTGCAGACCAAGATTTCTGTATTACAAAAAATCCCAGCAGTGGCCTTTGATATTCAGAGATGATTAGTCCAGCTGTGGACAGCCGCACCTCACAAATCTACTCAATATTTAGCACTGGCACAGGCTGTATATACTGGGTGAGGAGCTTCACAACCCATTGCAAGCCAAGCTTTGGCCAGTGGAGCTTCAATAGCAGCCCCACTGAGAGGGCAGATGGAGAATGAAGGCTCTGAGCTTTCATTGGCATTGCTTAAGCCCAAAGACAGTTTTAGACAGCTGCACCTGACCTGCCTACCCTTTTCCATACGAAATCTCACGTCTCTCATGTTTGCTGCCTGGACAAGGATTATCTCTTCTCTCACGAGAACTGTCTGATTTTCTTTTGTTCCCATCCGATTTATGCTCTTCCTTTATTCAGCCAAGTCTATTTATTTTCCTCATCTGTTCCCTCTAGAAGAGGATTGGGAGGAGAGATCCCAACAGGGAGAGGAGCGGTTGTTTAGAGTCCCTGAAACCAGGGTCTTCCAGAAAAGTCAGTTCCATTCTATGAGCTGAAGTTGAGAGTTGTATAATAAAACTATGAGGATATCCTATATTCTCTATGAGTTTTGAGGAAATGCACCATTTTCAAATTCTTTGGGCAGAAAAATCTGAAAAACCTTTTCTGTCAAAAATCTGGGAACTGTAGTTTTAGAAGCATTTATGTCTCTGCTTGAATGGGAATAGAGTAGTCAAAGGGACGGCAGAAGACATGTTAGATACACAGGCATTATCCTGTAAAATATGAATGGAGGCCATTTTCCTGAGTTTGTTTTTTGAGAACTAGAGCAAAGGTGAATTATTCTGGCTGGAGATTTTCACAGAAAATGCAATGTGAATTTTTCTTCACCTATATCTGTAAAACTCTCTGAACCAAGTAACTGGGTTATGATTCAGTCATGAACAGAAAACAAAGACTTGTAATGGTTCTCTGATACTCCCTCAGTAGCGAAGCACTTCAGTCACCTCATCTTACAATTCCTCTAGAATATCAGGAGACATCTACTGTCTGAGGAATGAACACATAATAGTAGATGTTAGATGATCATGCTTTAACATTATCAGTTTTCTATTCCACTTGTCTCTTTTACATTTTGCAGCAATATATCACAGGATCATGTATTAAAAAAGTCCCCAAGGACATTGTATTCTCCAAGGAAACTGCAGCACTTTTAAAGCTTTTGCCTACAAATTTAAATATACTATGTTCAGATAATAATAAAGGAAATGTCTCTTCTTACAGGACTTCTGCTGTTGTTGTTAAATGTTGTAGAGAGAATTTTAGGATAAAGGCATGTTGCTCTAAGTGTCCTAGAAAAGAAACCCTAAAATTTCACAACTCTCATTAAAGGAACTAGGATTATCAAGCTTAGTGCTATCACAAATGAATCAGGGGGATTAATGCTGATTTATCATTAGCATATTTCATTTTAAAAAAGCAAACAAACAAGAAATGCCTTCAGAAGACAAAATGTCATTTTAGGGTCAAACTCTAATGGGACAGAGAACGTGGGTTTTGAACTCCTAGACACCATTTATACAAAGATAGATTGATTATATATATATATGACTTTTATGATTTTGACTGACCACTGTTTACTTATTTACTCAGCAGTGACTGTATCCTTGACCTTGCACAACATGCAGATATCAAAACAATCTATTCCCTACAGGCTTTATAATTTGTAAGACAAACATGAATGATAAGACACACCAGGAAACCCAGAGGATATGTTCCCTGTAAATGATACTTTTCTCTCTGTATTGTTGATTTTGCTTTTCATTGTGTTCCCCACACAGAGATAGGAAAGACCAAAGGCCTGCAGAGTCCTCTGAAAGTAGGCAACAAGAAATATTAGATGTACCTTGTTTTGAATACAGTGGGTGAAGTTCCTCAATGGTCCTGCACCACGCTTTTCAGAAGAAAGACAAAAGTTAATAATGATGTCTGTTTTATTTGTAAGATGACCATTTTCTGCAATTTCAGCAGCAATATCAACTTGATTAGCTGGGAAAAGAAAAAATTATTTTGCAAAATTCTTAAAACTATATAGACAGTTACAGGTCAACTGATTAATCCTATCATGTGGGAATTTTATCTGCCACAGAGAGAGAGAGAAGGATTAAGAGAGAGAACAAAGATCAAAACTTAATGCTGAGAAATTGCCATATAATCTTCAGCAATGATTGTGAATAATTTTGCTTGCCACAGTTCTATTTTACATGAGAAATATTACATACATTATCTTTCACATTTTTTTGTTGCTGAAAATTGCCAAGGATTCCATTGTATATTGATCTCTCTAGACTTTTTTTTCACAATGAGTAACTTTTCAATTGCCAAATCATATGTTCCCAAACTACAGTTTGCAAATGCAAATGAAGTAGCAAAACTGGCAAAATACCTGATTGTGCACACTCTGAACATAAATATAGATTTGTCTGTACATTTTAACAAACTTGATTATCCAGTTCTGTTCAGCTCTAACTAGATAATCATAAAAATTATATTGAAATCAAAGGGATGATTATAATTCACTGAGGTGGAATGCCACGTACTTTATCTGACAATTTTAATTTTGAACACTATGTCTGTATCTGGTTCCAGTTAGTAAGACTTATCACACCTCAATCTTTTTGGCCATGATGTACTCTCTCTGTTTCCTCTAGAAAAGATGATTTTTTCCCCCCATGCCCCTGTACTCCAGCTATTTCTCTAATCTATTTTTAGAAATTCCATTTAGTAAATGCAACTTCTAAAGAGAAATTTATGCAAAAACTGATATTAAAGTAGATCTTTGACTGTAAGATTTTTGTTAAAATGAGAATTTTTCCGAGGGACTGATGATAAACTATAAATTAGTGGCAATGTAAATTATACCCATGTACACTAGCGAAAGCATTTGTCCTTCCACTACAAACAAATCTACAGTCAAACAGCATTATCAGTCAGGTGCTAGGCAAAGAAACCCACATGAAAGCATGCAGATTTTCCAGAGATTTCTTCCTTTTCCCTTTTTTCATTATTCTGAGGGCAAGGTAGAAATCTGCTGCAAACATTGTGTCTGCATAGCTGCAAATGTTGCTTCACAGCAATGGAATCTTATCTTGCTTTAGAACTTCAAGGCATTATTCAACCGACTGTGGTTTCAGTCTACAGCAAGAGGCTCTAAATGAAAATTTTCTCTCTTGATTCACCACACAGCATCTTCAGAATTCATCAGAAAATTATGTTACTGAGTCTCAAAACCATTTTTTTTAAATTTTACAGGTGTGTATACATGAAAATTTGTGTGCCTGGGACAAATGAAATATCAATTTAAATAGAAGAGGGGAGAAGAGCAGTCCTTATGTCATAGTGCCTTACCTTCAAAATAAGCTTTCACTGGCATTAAAATTTCAGGAAAAAAAGATTTAGGGACAAGCTTGTGACTGATGTCATTCATTTCCTATGAAACTTTGATGAAAGCTTCCTTGAGGCAGAAAGTTGACTGCCTTTCCCTGTTATGGATAAAAGCAAGAAGAGAAAAAGTAAACACATACAGAGACATATTTATGAGAGTTACTTACCTATAGTAAACTACAGAAAGAAATTTGGTCTGAAGATTCAAAAAAGTCAATATTTCCTGTGTTCAGTTAAATTTAATAGGAGTGACCAGATGCTTCATGATAAATGAAGGCCTCTGCATGAGACTTGAAGGGCAGTGATATTTTATCTAAATAAATGTGCTTATTCTTTCTGAACAATAGGAAGTGCTGAGAGGAACTAAACATATCTTCTAGTAAACTTGACTTGAGCCTGAGGCATTTCAAAGGTGATAGAGAAAAGGAAAATATAAATGGATAACTGGATGGCAGTCACTGAAAAACATCAGTTCACCTAAATCAGAACAAATTGTGTATACCCTGCTGACTTACATTTATGACTTCAGTCTTCATTTTCCTAGCATTTAACCTGGAATACCAAAAAGAGCCTGAAAATGCAGAAGCTTTGACTCTGCTCTCTTGCCATTTTTCCACCAGTTCTTGAGATTTGTTAACAGAGCTCTCTGAGGACAGTTCATTGCCAACAATATTGGCAAGTAAAACATCAGAAAAATCAAGGCTTGATTTGCTTTGGTTTTAATGTAATTTTAAAGAAAAAGTCAGATATGACAGGATAATTAAATATAATTTTTAATCTGGAGAAAGACAGATATGAAGTTAAAGTCTTTTCTTTTACCAGAGACATACTATAAGCAATGAGCTCAGGCAGAGATGTATGGCGCACTAGCATTATACGGGAGCTTTCCAAATATATAAGCTCATCCCACAGCAGGCATGAGGTAACCTACTGTCACTGAGATGCAGTGTCATGCAAAGGCATGATACTTATAAAAGTCCTCAAATTAGGATGTAATTAATACTAACTTGACTTGAACATGAATATAAGCATACTAATATAGTGTAATTAAAAACCGTGTATAAGTGTTTTGCAACAATGTGAATATTCTACAAATTCATACATGAGCAATGTGAGCACGAAGGGAGAAAATAAAGGTTAGAACAGCTGAACATAGAAAAGGTTCAAGGAACAAGAAGTTGCTGCAGTAAAAGGCAAGTGCATGGCACTGCAAAGATGCAGGTATCCTGCTGAACACACAAGAGTGGTGGCTGAGAAGACAGATGAAAAGAAGATAAGCATTATCAAAGCCATAGCTAGATGCACAAAAATGTCAGGCTTAGGTGAGAGAAAGAAATAAATAAACAAGGACTGCAGCCATCAGTTCTAACTACATGAAATCAGATCTCTATATTCATGTAAAATTTAGTAAATAAGTGTTAAGATCCACAGTATTGTAAATATAAGGGTGAAGATTACCAATATACAAGAGCTAACCATTTGCAGATAGTGTGCTGTGAATGACTGTATTAGTAAAATTTAAAACTTTAAGCTGCCCTGTTTAGTCTGTCTTCTAAAAGCTCCCCCTAACAGTGATGTCTGAGTTCCTGTATGCACATACTTATACATATACATGTACTCAATGGCAGCAGAGAGATAAGCTGGCTTTCACTCAAGTGCTTTCTGGGAGAATGCAAAGTGTTTCTCCTTGCCCACCATGTGCAAATTTTGCAGGGGAACACTGTGTTTATTGTATGTACTAGAGAAAGTGTGAAGCAACACTTCATATGAGTGAGGACTAGGGAATACTTGCAGTGTGGTGACATGCCTCTTAGAGCATTAAAATTCATGAAAAACAGCCCAAAAAATCACTACTGTTTCTGCTAAAACAATGTCATCCTACATATAAAATTACAATCCTATCTATTTCTTCCCTGACTTTGTAATTTCTGACCCTTCCTTCCCTCCATAGGGGAGTCCTGGTCAGAATTTTGCCCAATCTTTACAGAAATTGCTCATTAAAATGCAGACAGCATGGCTGGGAACTTTCCAACTTACCATTTCAGTGGGAAAAAACAGACTTAGCCTTGAGAAGATAAATAGATGGAGACTATTTTTCCCTTCATGGTTGGAGAAGACAGGTAATTCTTATTTACACAGCCTTTGAGATTTTTTTGATGATATACTCTATGATTTGGATTATGATGACAGCATAGTTCACAGTTACTGAAGGAAGGCTAACAATAAACTACGGCAAATACAGGCAGAAATGCAGAAGCACATGGAGACAAATTGAGTTGTTGGTGCAATTCCACTCACTTCAGTGGGACTACACCAGGAGATGAAATTGTCCCTCAGCATTATTTAAGGTTCAAAGAGTGCATTTAAAACACAATAAATGGATAATGCCCAACCTGGGCACTTTATAACCAAGTTTTCTTCTCTCATGGAGGATGATCCAGAGTCAGCGAAGCGTTATAACCTTTCATTTTTCATTGGTACTAATGTATATCTACATACCCAAAGCACTCCATATGGGAAAATCAATAAATGCAATGCTTAGTGATAAATGTTTACAATTTGCTTCTTTGTTGCTACCATGTCCTAATAAAAACACTACCCCAAGAAATTGAGGTTACACTTACAAAAAGGAAAACCCTTCATTCTTTTTAAGTACAAAACTATGTATTAGAACATTCATGTTTTTAGGAAGAATTAAGACTGACACAAAGAAGATGGTTAAACTTCGATTTTTCTTTGCCTTTTGAAAGGTGTTAGACTGAGGATTGTGTGCTTAAAGCTGAGAGAAAAAGCTGGCCTGAATTTAATTTTCCCTTTGAATCAGTGATTTATGTGTGCAACAAAGCAAGTAGTAAATGCGAATGAATTTAATTGGTTATTCTGCCCCTCTGTCTCAAAAAACCTTTCTTGCTGATGAAATATCTCAAAAGCTAAATAACCCAGTGTCACCATATTTTATGTGAAATGACAGGTTTCATGTTTCAGTTGAAAAGCAAGGCAACAGGATATGCATTTACAATGTGACAAAGAACTCTTCTGACTTATGTATATATTCTTTTTAACTTAGTCAATTCACCATTGTACAGGCAGGTGATATGCCACACCAGAGAGAAATAAGTAATTCATCTATCTCTTTCCCCGGGTGATTTCTTTTAGTTCATAGATTTGCTGTAGAAGCTTTTAATATTTGGGTAACTGAATGGCTTAGTGTTTTTAAGCGAAGTGTAAATAAGGGGGACTGATTCTATGAGAAGTAAAATTTCTGTAGTTACAACTTTTGATCCCCTAATTTGTAAATCATTCAAAATTCATCATCCCACTTAAGAACCTGTAATTTTAACTCCATTCACAATAATTCTATCTTTAGCACTGGAACTTTATCCTGAAAAATCATTTACCTCATTGTAAAAAAGACAAAGTTAATCTCTGTGTTCCCATCCTGACTCTGCAGCACAGCTTCACCCAGATATTTGTGAATGGAGTGGGAATATCCAGGACTACATTCGGGCCATGGAGACACTCTGAAGCAATCTTGTATAGAAAGAACTGACTAGGATAAGGCTGCTGATTCCTCCACTCAGAGTAAAGACTGCTTCTGAAGAAGGTCTTCTTTTCACAGTAAACGCTTCTGATCATTTTTTTTCATCTTCCCACATGTTATATGGAAATATGTCTATATATCGTGCCTCTCTCTCAATCTGGAAGGTTCATTTATTTAAGGTCTATGACAAAAAGTTGTGTTTGAAAATTTGACACATTGCAGAGTCATGTCCCATTGCCAAAAAAAAAGTCATTCAATTTTTCTTCTTTCACATAGATTAAAAAAGGTACTGTAAATGAGAAATAATCATCCACAAAGAAATTTGCCCCCCGGGTGACATCTTAGATTAATTCTTGGCTTGATAGTTGAAGTAAATATCTTCAGCAATATTTATAATGAAAATAATACTATTTTGGATGCTGGTAAAAATTTCCAATTATATGAAAATATGTGGAATATTAAATAATGAGGGGACAATCTCTCGGTCTAAAATGTGAATTACTTTGAATAACTGGAGCTTTAATGTGGACAGATACAAATTCAGACACCAGCAAATAAAAACATAGGCCATAATTGTAAGAAGAGCTGCACTGTGGATCTCAGTGACACCGAGAGGGAACTAAGCACCAAAATACATAACAAAATGACGAATTAAATAATGTAACTTAAAGAGCGAGCATAATCTTGGGATATGGAAACAAGGAAATAAGAAACATGAGAAAAGGGCCTGATTCACAAGTGACATTGACTGAAATATACTATTACTGGAACAGTTCTGCATAGTTAAGGTGTTTTCTCTTCAAAGAAAAGCTCAAAGTGTTGCCAAGAGTTTTGCATGACAGCCATGAAAAAATATTACATAAACAGAAACCGCAAATTTATTTTACAGTACTCCCACTGAACTTCAGAGTTGGTATAATCAATTAATTGGTCAATGTGACTAAGTCCCATTCTACAGGGAGATCTGTGAGGAAGTGAATTAGACTTAATAGCCAGTACAAGAAAAAAGATAATCTTATGGTTGAGATCTGTAATAAGAAATGTGAGACATCAGTCCAGTTAATTGCTAAAAAAAGATACCTGGAGATATGCTGAAAGTCTTGAGTTGACAGAAACTTCAAAGAAGGGCGGATATGATTCTAAAGACTGGGTTCAATGGGCTCAAACATTTGAGCAACCTGGTCAGGTGGAAGGTGTCCCTGGCCATGGCAAGAAGGCTGGAACAAGATGATATTTAAGTTTCCTTACAATCCAAACCCTTTTATGATTCTATGCTTCTAGAGTATATGTTGTAGAAATACAAAGTAGAGACCTGAAACATTTTGAGGTTTGGTTCTACAGGATGAATGTTAATGAAATAAAATAGTCTGTATTAACCTTAAAAAATATAAGGAGGATGTACTTGAGTCTCTGGGATGTAGTCCAATATTTTTCACCAAGAGTGTGAAAAATCTGTCAAACAACAAGGTGATTCCTACCAGAGATCCCAGGGGGCATAGCTAATGTTTTCATGGAAATTCAAAGTAGCAGAAGTAAAATGTCTTACAGTCTCTGATCCAAACCAAAGGAAAGTAAGACCTGTGAGATTTTTTGAAAGAAACCTATTTGACTGATTAGAAAGGAAGATCGCTGGAAATTGTTGTTGGGCTTCTGAAGTTAACTGCTGTCCTCCTACACTTACAAAAGTTGCATCCTACATCTGCTATACCCTTCTATTTCTGATTATGAAACTTTTCCAGCCCACCACAGTCTCTTGTCAACAGTTAATTTACCTCTAAAGGTTGAAATTTCAAAGGTAGTTTAAATGGAGCTTTGTGTGCTAGATTTTCATAAGTATGAGAACTATTAATACAGATTGAAATAACCTACATATTTTTGCTAGTTTGAACAAAATCTCTGATCAGTTATATCTTTCTTTTATCCATCAGCACTTAAAAATGAACTTGTTATTCATATTATGATTATTTTCTTCTGGAGCAGCCACAGGAACTAAGTTTGTCCTCCATTAGCAATGCCTTATTGAGAGTTGCACTATTTCAATCACACAAACTCAGATGCTGTATGGTTAATATTCACATAATTTAGGACTTACCAAAGAGCCTGCAGCTGTCTAAATTGTCAAATTTCTCCAATCTTTCACACAAAACCTTAATCTTTTTTTTTTTTTTTTACTATTCTGGTTCCTCTCTCTTTTCCCATTTATTAGTGAGTATACTAGGACAGAATACTTCCTGCCCATTCCTTGACATGTTGATATTCTAGATTATTCTGCAAGCCCATTCTTAGTAATGAGCTAAAGTTGCAGCATGCAAGGGCAGATGTGTAATTACTAAGGCACCTGAAATCCAGTGGAAACTTTTCTGCCTCATTCATTTTGGAAGGGGGATAACCCAACCCAACATCATCACTCATGCACATTCAGTGACTCAATTATCTCAATACCTGTGTACTGAGATAATTCATTTGTCAGTAGACTCCAGCTATGCCTACTTTGTGAAAGGACACACTGGACCACCAGGCTGCAGTACTGAGAAAAAGAGTAACTGGTAGCTTTTCCTGCAAGACAGTAATCTTTGGATCAGCAGTCCAAATATGCTTATGATTTAGAACGTGTAATTCCACTTCGATGTTTAAAAATCAGACTTGGCTTACTACAGAGTCAGGCCTTTAACACTTAATGAAAGGATGTGAAAGAACATTCGTTTGTATAACAGAAGATAATACTTATGAACAGTCATTGCCCTTCTAAGTCTATAAAACCTGTAACTAATGTGCTAAAAATAGCTCGGTTGTGCAATATTATGCATGTAGTAATTATCATGAACGAATTTTATTATATTCATTCATATTAATGGAGCAGTTTTCATTTATAGGTTTGTAAACATTTCAAACTCTATTACCTAGCAGCATTATTTCATTCTGTTGACAGAATATATTGTCTTTTGTTTTATAGCCATAATTGAGTGCAGAGAGCAAAGAAGCCCATAGCAGATAAAAATTCAGCTTTGGTTATAAAACTAAACTTGAACACTTGTAGTATAGATGCAGATTCTTCTCAAAGGTCAATGCAATGGACCCAAAATCTGCTTGTCATCCCCAACCCTCAGCTGAATCCATCCTTCATTGAATGCTAGGAGTTCATCACCATAGAAACCACTTATCAAATTGTAAAAGTTAAGAACTGAATTGTCTATCTGGAGAATTTATTTAATTGCAAATAGAGACCTTTAAAAACCTAGCTCACTACTGGAGGTATATCATCTCCTGTGAGTACTCAAAAATACGAAAATATTACATTGGAAAAGTATAACTGAGAAGGGTGAAGAGGAGAGGAGGAGGTAATTTTTCATGATGGGTCAAAAACTAAGTTTATTTATGTTCTGCAGTGGATTGAATTCCAGAACATCAGCAAAAAGTGCAAAAGTGACTCAGAATTGCTCAGGTCTGTTTAGCTCCTTGCTGTGGAAGCACAGCTGCAGCAAAATTAATCTTGTTACAGTGTTTCCTGACTTGAAGTAAAGTTTCACAATGTGTTTATGAACACTTCTTAGTTGATAATGATTTTCTGTTAGCAATTTTTTTTCCTGTAAATCTGTTGAGGTAAAAAAAAATAATAAAAAAATAGAGGAATGAAATTAAAATAGAAACTGTATTAGACTTGGAAATAATGTTGTGTCAGACCCCTGTGCTTTCATGGCATAGAAAATGTATGTTAGCTTCAATAATAACTAAGTGAAAGCTTATATTTTTAACTCACATAAACATAAGTTTTGGGAGAGAGATATTTCTGATTAAGTGTTCTTACCTTATTTAGGGTGTCAGAAACTGCCAAGTGTTTCAAATGTGTCCCATTTATTTCAGTGGGTATTCTACCTGTTAAGTACTTATTCCAATATGACTGGAAGGTCATGTGGTCTGAATGTTTTCAGATGTGTCATAATTCTGCAACACTGGCTTGAGTATTTTATAACATGATTTCAGCACCTTCTAATGGATACTCAGATATTTTTATTGTATTATTGGCATTAATCTGGAGGTTTCCAAAATCCAACTGAAACAAGCAGCTTGTCAGATACTGGTGCTGGATACAGCTCCCTGAAATGAATAGGCAGAAATAGGATCAGCTGCAGGAGGAACCTGACCTACACCACCAGTTAAGCAGCAAGAAGAGAATGGACCAATGTGAAGCACAGCGTTATGAACGTGGAAACGACACCAGATGCCTTTGTACAGGAGAGAGAAAAAAAAGGACCCATACTTAAGAGCAAAGGAAGGAGATAAAAGCCAGGACGGGTCTGAAGGTATGCTGCTGAGAGAGGAG
The DNA here is from genome assembly GCA_013400955.1 of Drymodes brunneopygia. NCBI lineage: Eukaryota > Metazoa > Chordata > Aves > Passeriformes > Petroicidae > Drymodes > Drymodes brunneopygia. Next base: position 58,788 of record VZTZ01048614.1, on the reverse strand, counting down.
ACAGAAAAATGGAGCAGGAGGAAGACTAACTGTGTCTACTGCATACAAATGCCAGTCTCTCATTTGGCACTTCAAAAATATGGCAAAGGCTCTTCAAAAGAGATCAACCTCCTAACCAGGCAGCAGGTGCATTCTTCTGCTGAAAGAAAACATTTAACAATAGAGACATCAGATTGCTCTAGAGACACTTGCCTGACATTGCTTGTTTAGATAAGCAGCTGCTCTTGGTGTCAGAAAACTCTTTTATGATGTCAGTTGACAGGAAGGATGAGGCCATTAAGACTGACTGGTAAGATGAGGTCCCTGAGGAAAAAAAACCCAGAGAATCCTCCTGTTCAAACACAGCAGTGTGTTTACACTTTGTTGGGGTAAAAGCAGTGTTTGGTTGTCAGATATATGTGTGTGCATATAAATATATATATATATGTATATATATATATATATATATATATACACTTCCCTACTTGACTTGTTTTTTCCCTAGAGCCTTCATATTCATCTTAGATGATTTATCAGGTGTTAATTGCGCAAATGTTTTTTACAGACAGAGTCATCCATGTCTGCATCCATAGGAAACTACCACTTTTTAGAAAATAACCATTTTTTAGGGAAGGGGAAACACTCAAAGCTCCTTCTGTGACATTTTTTGCCATTTCCCAGGATCTAAGGAAAATTCCCTCTTACATGGGGTGAGGGTGATAGAAAGGTCTAAAAGGATGCATAACCCCAGCATTAATCAGCATGTCTAGAGTTAGGTAGCAAAGGTAGTATACTGACAAGCTAAGTATTCTTCCTTCTGATGTATAAATCTTACTATTAAGGACAAGCCTCAAACACCGCTCCCAGGAGCTGTATTTCTAAGGAGCAGAAAGGGAAGGGTGCGATGGGCTGAGTATGGCCAGCAGCAGAGCACTTCCCCTGCCACTCGCTCATTCTGCTCTCCTGTAGGGCAGACAGAAAATAGAAGACAAGAAGACTTGTGCATTGACATGAAGAGAGCTAAATATGAGACAAGGCAGTATGCACAGGCAAAGAGAAATGAAGAATTTATTCACTACTTCCCACCAGTAGGCTGATGTCCAGCCACTACCTGGCAAGCAGGGTCTCAGCATGCATGATGATCCCTGGGGAAAACAAGTGCCATGATCATGAATAAGCTCCCTTCCTCCTCTTCTGCCCTAAAGGGGTCGGAATGTTAAAACCAAAAATCCTTGGTGCTGTGCAAGCACAGCTCAGCAATGGGCAAAAACCTACCGGTGTGCTTTCAAGACTGTCTCAGCCCCAAATGTAAAGCATACCATAATATTGGCTGCTGTGAGGGAAAATAATTCCATCCTAAACAGATCCAGCACCAAGGGCAACGACCAAGAACACTGTGAAGATGTAACATTCTTAACATCACCTACTGTATGTCTGACACCTTTCCATCTACTATAACTCATGTTCACACTGAGGACTTCCATTCTGTACAGCACAGAAACCCTCTTCCCATCCTGCTCAAACAGCTTCATAATGGAAACTTAATGGAGAAATCAAGAGATTTCTTGTCCCCTAACTTTCAAGATACTTTTTCCAGTGGCAGAGCAACTCTGAGACATTTCCTGTGCCCATGACAGGAAGTGTAATGAGGGTAGGGAGCAATTCATCATTATTTCAATCAAAAAATATCACTTCTTAACAGCTAAATATTATATCTGAGACAAAGAATGGACTAGTTTTAAAGCGGACTCTGTTCTAACAAAAATATTTACATTCTTCATCCCTTCAAATGTCACTCAACAAAAGCAAACTAAGTAGCTTTTTATTTTCCTCACACTACCTTCTAACCTGGTCCTTAATTATCTGAAAATCACTGAAGTCACATGAGTCTGTGTACTGAGCTTTCATTAACTTTTTTCAAGTTTGCCAGTGTTTGACAATTGATCCCCAAACAATTACACTGGCTTTCGGTGTAATTACCACTTTCAGCTTGCTCTTACAGATACTTAGTATACCACTTAAATCTCCCAGGTGCATGTTTTTGGAGTTATTCAGAAGGTCATTACTTAAGATCACACTTAATTATCCAATTATTTGTTCCCAAAAGGAAAGTACTAGGGATCAGGAAGTACAGCATGTGAATGCAATCCCTGTTGAGTTTCCATTTTTCTACAACTTTAGTATTTATTAGGAGCTCTTTCTTTAAACCAGAAATTTACATAATAACTTTTATGAATAAAAAACTCTCTCTGGTGAATCCTGAAGTACATCCACTTTATTTTCTTTCCAAAATAATTCAGGCCAAATTGGTGGAGAGAAGAACTTAGGTATTTACATAGATGTTTTGTTGTTATTATTGCTATCACTCTTTTCCTCTACAAAGGGCAAGAAGTTGATAATTTTTCCTGGGTGGAAATAATAATTTTTCCTTAGGCAGGATGGATACCCTGAATTGCAGTCTTCAGTCAATCCAATAGAAAATGAATGTTACTTAACCCAGTTTTCTACTAAACCACATAGCACAAGAATATGCATCCTAGTGTTGATAATAAAAAACATTTATAGCTTGGTAACTGCATAACAATAGCTAAAAATGTAACATCCTGAAAGAAGTGGAACAGGCATTTCTCACAAGAATTTATTTACCTTTTGGACAACAGGCATCTATGTGTAGTTGAAACAGCAAAGCACTGTACATGGAGGAATGAAAAAGGGAGGAGAGGATCCTCAAGACAAGGCAATCAAATATAGATTATCTGCTGGAAAGGTAAATGCTAATAGTGATATTCTGCACCAGACTGCATTGATTCTGTGATACATAAAAGGGGTGATTTCCCTGATACAGAAAAAGGATGGCTTCTTTCAGGTCTGGTTCCCTTCAGTACTATAGTAGTGGGTTTGGGGTTTTTTTACAGAGCTGTCTGTTTGCTTACAGCTTATGTTTAATGTAATTTAATAGAAGCTCTTGAAGGTATAATGACCCTATCAAGAGATAGACAAGCCTTTGTTCACTATGTGATGCCTCTGCGTATGACTTTCTAATATCCCACCTTGCCCAAGACAGAGATATGTATTTCTCCTATTTTAACAGTGGGCCTCAGGTGTATAATTTTTGCATCAGTGATGTCTGTTAGTCTGTTAAAAACTTTTCTCCTTTTTCCCACAGTTTTATTCTACGTTAGTGTACAGTTGAAAAAGTAACATCACATATGCAGTAAAAACAGAGAGGGGAAAAAGGGGGGGTTTTGACCAAATTCCACAGGCACATCTTTTTTTTTCCCAGGATGACAGCCACTTGGTAATAATTTCAAAAGCATCTTAAGACAGCTTGAGGCTTGTTATTCAATTCTTTAGTCATTCTTTTGATCTGTTGTCCAGGCATCATTTCTTAAAAATTCTCAGCCTGTGAAGTAGCTCATCTTGACCCATTCTTTTAATTCCATTCCTCCTGTTCTTCTTCTTCTTGCTATTTATCCTTTAATTAAAACCTCTTCTTTGTATCGCAATTCTTCTAGTTACTGTGAAACACAACATTCCTTACTACTGAGAAGTTCTAATTTACTTACATTCAAAGGCTTTACCTTCACAAATCTTCTCCTTTTTCTCCAAATAATAAAGAAAGCTCTGCTTTCTTTAATCTTTCTGTTTTCTCATGCTTGAACTGCACCATGCAAGACACATTCCCATCTCAATACACATACGCCTATTCCATGTCTTACGCACTTTTGAAGCTTATATTACAGCTGATTACTTATCCATTTGCCTGAAACCCCTCTGACTGCCATAAGTGACTCAAACTCCAAAGTTATTGGCATATACCCAAGCATCTAGAGACTCATGTTAGGAAAGATACAGCCTACATGTTCTTGCTTCTCCCTTTCCCCCTTCCCTTGAAATAAGATTGAGGAACATTGGGCTCTTGGCCACACCCACACAGCTCTAGGCTCCACCCCTCATGGTTACTGCAAGTAATTCACTCTGCCCTTGGCTGAAATCAAGACACAAGGTGAGTTATGACCAAATATAAACCAAAAACTCATACTCTAGGTCCATCAGAGATGGAAGCTGTCAGAAAAAAGTAAATTTTTTTCTGCTATGGAAATCAAATATAGAATCCTTACAGTAGAGATTATTACATTAGATTTGCTTTCAAAGAAAGTAAAAGCATGCAAAAACAAGTTAGAAAATTATCTTTGTAGTAGCATTCAGAATGAATTGAAATCTGACATGACTCTCATATTCCTGTCAACAAAGTTGTACTGAGGCTGTGGCCTACAGTCAAAGTATAGGGGGGGTTTGGGATTTGTCTTGCTTTCGGAAAAAAAAAAAAAGTGTTTAAGTAGGAAAGGCTCATCCATCCACTGCTAGATAAGGCACTGGGCATCTTACACCACTCACGTACTATCTAAACAAAGGTATCAGATCTTACTGTCCTATAAAGACATTCTAGAAAAAGCATTTCTTGACAGTATTTATATCTCATCATTCCAATACAAGTGTTCTTAATTGCAAAAATTAAGCTATCTTCAAGTGCATACTCAGCTAGCTGTTAATTAAGATATCCCCCAGATTCCTTTGTGCTAAATTAATAGATTGATAAGGTAATTGTATTAAATTCAAACAAGCTGATTTTTTAAATTCCTTGAAAAAATACTGTTTGATAAGTCTCATTATTGCATGTTTATTTGATTTGTGCAAAAAACTTTTTTAAGAGCATGTCAGTAGAGGAGAAAATTCTTGAGAAACAGACAAGCAAAAAAGCTCCGTCCATTTTCTAGAAGACAAGGAGGATAAGTAAGGAACTGGGAATTGCGAAGCCAAAAATCTCCATTCTTTTGAACCAAGCATAAGGTTGATATATTCTTTAGATTGATTAGAACATTCAATTCATACGTGAACTTGAAGATTAACCCTGAGTGATCTTACTCAGTTCTGCAAAGGAAGGACAAGTACAAATGAAGGCTCCCTTTATCCTCTCAGACACCAAATCTTTCCAGCTTTTCCATTTAAAACTGTTTCAGAAGGGCCTACAAGTGAGCAATGAAATTGTAGCAAAATTGATATATCTTTATTTTGATAGTGGCATTATAACTGGAGCTGCACACTACTTTATCCTTTATGTTTAGCTTTTCCAACTTCTTCTCCTGTTTTACAAAGCTCTCTCCAGATTAGTCAGATAATATGTCTGAAGAGGTAAATATAGTTGTTCATGCTAGCATGCAAACCAAGGAAGATTGTGGCCTAGAATAATTGAGTTCTTGTAATTTTGTAATTCAGGTGTGTACAACATATGGGGAATAGACATAGTAGCCCTCCACAGATTTTCTTCCAGCAATAAGTTACCTTTCTATAGCTACATAAAAAATAGGTTCAGTAACTGAAATGAAACTGCAGAAAAGCACTGGCATCCTTTTTACTTTTGTTTGAGTTAATTGTGTGTATTATGACATTCATCCTTCCTTTGATACTACAGTTTCCATTTATTCAATATGAATGTCTTGAACAGAAGTATAGAAGAGGAAGAAATAAAAGAATGAGGAAGGTGTAAGACCTGAATAGCATCCAAAAAATTACATTCTAATTTGCCAGAGACCTAAGTTTAGGTCTACTAGGGACCTTCTTTTCTTCTTTTGGCTTTTATCAGTAGTTTTGGATGCTTTTTGCTGCGAGTTGTTTGGGTTTTTTCTTTGTTATCCAGGTATGGGCTCTTTGGGAGTAATTCAAGATTTCCAAGAAATACATGGTGCTCTCTCTTTTTCTGTCACCCCATATCCCATATCATGCCTACCCATGTATAGACATTATAGAGAGAATGTTTTTCTTGACCCAGCAGATGCCATTACCATTGAGAAACTACGTGAAGTATCATCAGGAGCCAGCAGAGATAAATCCCCACTGTGCTCAGGCTGGCTTTGATTCCCAGTATTCCACTGACCTCCCTTTTACCAGCATCCTGTCTGTCAGATTTTTCCATTTTATATACACTTTGAAGATGAAATACATGCCTTAGATTTGAATGTAGAGAGATCAAACTGTACAACCAGGATTGCACCCAGTCCACTTGCAAGAGAGGCTGGGACTTTAAATAAGACTGTGAGTCATCCTCTTGAAGTTGAGCAGAAATGTCCAGCAAAAGTAATGAGAGTAGACTGCATCAATAGATATTTCCCTAAGAATTGACTTTGAAAAGAGGAAGATTGCCTTTTCACTTTGCTTTCTTTTTAAAAGTTTTCCTGAGAAGAGTGGCAAGAAAGTGTCTCAGAAGGGAACAAGCAAGAACAAAAGTTGCTGCTGCAGCTGCTGCAAGGGTATCAGGACCACCAGTTTCAGAAGGAGTGACAGAATGAGATCTGGTAAACAAAGAGGCAAATGCTGGCAGGTAAATCCCCAGCAAGGTTAGGTGGCTTATATCCTCTCTAAGGATTTGTAGGTATCTAAATATTTTCTTCCTTTTACATCTAAGTTTGCCTGCAAAGCTCTGAATCTTAGGAGGATTTAGAGCGATTAAGGCAAAGATAACAAGCCTCTAAGCAAAATGCAAACCAAGCAATTTCCAGCTTGAACACCATTGTAGTCTTTACCTATAGTTAAATTCTTTATTTAGAGATAAACATGGATTTTTTTGAACACACTTATTTTAATTTTGATATAGTCCACAAGCTCCTTAATTATAGAATAATTTGTGTTCAGGAAGAAGACTTTAAATAAAAGGCTGAGACAATTTACTGAAGTAGGGTGTGAAAATTTAATTATATTGGTATACTTGGAATGAAAACAACATACAGAAATATTCTTATTGAAAAAATAATTAGGCATATCTTTAAGGGAGACAACAGCTGACACAAATAAAGTTGACTCTGGTGAAGAAATGGTGAAAAATTTATTTTATATATGATATTTTACTCTTATGAATTTAGAGCACAATAGCTCAGCAGTAGAATTCACTTAATGTATGCCCATCTAGTCACTCAAAAGAATTTCTCAACTCTTATATCACAGACTTCTGTTTCTGATTAATTTAAGTGAATACAGAGAGATAAATCGAGACCTTAAAGGTGTAGCAGCAGGAAAAAATCTAATACATATTGTTGTTTTTTCTTTTTATAGTTTATAGTACTAAAGAAATGTCTGACATATAAATAATCAATATAGTTGACTGGCAGACAGAGCTCCCTGTAGTATGCCAGAAACATATTTGTTGTCCCTATGGTCTAAAATTGTGCATTTAGATTTCTGATTTAGCAGAAAGAGGCATACATTTCAATGCTGCTTAAATCACAAACCAAACCGACTGTACATATCAAAAGGCTTATGGGAATACTGTTTGGCTTGCTTTGCTTTGCTCCCCGCAAAACAAGAACTAAGTTCCAATTAACATACCCACTCCTCTTAGTCTTGTTTCAGGAGGTTGTATAAGAAACAAGGAAAAGTAAAAACATTTTGACATGACAAGGATGGTGCTCAAAGAGAGATGTGATGTGCACATATAAGAAGCCCTAAGTTTCCTCTGAAGGGTTATTTTCCAAGGCTGTGAAATCTTTATTTTGGTATTAAAATCCCACTTAGAAAAAACTTGAACTTGGTGCTTGGTTCTTAACATGAAATTATACAACTGCAAAACCTGCAAGTGTTCCCTAAATCCCCATGTTTCAAAAAAATTATGATGATGATTGAGGGTTTTTAGTCTTTTATATTAAATTAATTTTTAAAAAAACTTGTTGATTATCCCAAAAAAGGAATCTGCTGGTGGTATAAAGCTTGCAGCATTCTCTTTTGCCCTTGAGTTCCAAATGAAAGCTTGACTTAATCTCTTCTGGATCACCCACACCTTGGCATAACAGTGACAACTACTCCAACTCTTTGAGATGGAGCAGAGAGCAGCTCATTGAAGGGAAACCATCCCAGAAAGAAGTTAGCTACAGTTAATTTGAATTTATTAATTTAAACATCCAATTAGTATTAAAAATCACAGATTAACTAACTACTCTCATCACCATAAAAATTGCATGAGAAATGTCAGTTTGTAAAATTCAGCAGGCTGTTAAGGTGTTTGAGATCTCTGTGTTGCAATCATAAGAGGAACAGAAGCTAATAATTTTGATATAACTTACACATCTGAAAGATTTCATAATTATGCAAAATATTTTCACAAAGTAAGAAAAAATAATCTTTTACTTTATGCTCACACTTGAAAGCCCTACAACAAAATAATATTAAGCCCTTCCTCAGGAAGGGAAAACACTGTCTAATGGTAGTGGTTTAACTGTCCTGTCCCTCTTGTTTTAATCCTATTGCCTTATCAGCCGTAGGTGTGTTTTTGAGTTATACTGAAGTTCCTCATTAGCTAACAAAATATTATTCTGCATATTCCAGTACCAATTCCTGTGTTTGCATATGGTTTCACTTATTGTCTGTCTGCAATGCATATAAATCAAATGTGTCTCTTTTGTCTCATCACACACTTCGTTTAATTTTAAATGCACAATTGTTGCAAATAATGTCAGAAGGAATTGTTAAAAATTCTGATTTGAAATGTCTTCAACTAAAACTTGAACAAATTGTAGTGCATGCATAAAATACTTTTAAGCAGTATGTAAAATAGACATTCTTTTGCTTTTATTTTGCAGCTTTTTTTTTCCTGTGACAACTTTTAAGAGACTAAACGTTTTGTAAATTATTCTTTTCAAAAAGTACATGCACATGTACATAATAAAACTCCATTCTGGATTTAGTTTAAAAGGGCATTCTTTTAAGAAATGTTTATAATGTTGCAGAAAAGAAACAGATTTTTGTTTCTTTTATCAATTTGAATAACTTACAATGTTACTGAACCAAGGACTTACATCTATTCTGGGAAGAGCCAGATTGCCCATTAATTAAAAAAAAAAAAACCACTAAAACCAAACCCCAAACTAAATAACTAAATAATTTAATATGTAAATATTCATTTTTCCAATTCATCCTTTACTGAAATGACATGATAAGCGATCCTGGTTAACAAAACAATCATACTGGAAACCATGTACTATATATCTTGATTATTGACATTATAATTACCATTAGTTTTAAGTTCAGCAGACGTGTCCAGAGCAGATGTTTCCAAATGTGCTTCATTAACTGTACTTTTTTTTAATTTTCATTTTCCTCTCCCCAAATGTACAGGGGTGCTGTAAGTCTGAATGTTTGCTTAGTAAGTTAGCAGCATATGAGAGTTTGTGAAAGAACGACATGGTGGCACCAGTTATACAGTACTAAAAATATGAGCATTTCAGCACAAAATGCTGACATACTGGTGACAAGTTTTGCAAGAACCAGCTTGATTCTTTAAAGTAAGCATAAAACAATATCAAATTCAAGAATTTTAGCCTGACAGGATGCCTTAAAAATATGAGCTTCATAGTAGCATACATGTCCAATAATACATATCCATGTTCATGGCATATAGAATGCAATTGTGTGAGAGATGTAAGCCGTGCTATTGGTCTTGGCTGTTTGTCTGATTAGAAGTTCTAAGATCTGACCATAATTTACACTGGAAAGGCAAAAAATTGTCAACAAGACATGCCACTGATGCTGGCTGAAGAGAACAGACTTCACGGTGATAGACATCTCCAGTACATTACCATGACCTTTTTTCTGCAAGGAAAACTGCATTCTTAATAACCAAAGAAAGTACATGTTCTTCAGCTAAATTAACTGTTTCAGGTCATCATGTGGAAAAAAAAGAAAAGAGTTGAAAATTCCTCACTGTGAAACAAAACCACACTGAAGAAGACTGGATTTCTGAAAGAAATAGAATCACAGAATCACTTAGGGTGAAAAAGACCTCTGAAACCATCATGTCCCACATCCTTGACCAACCACCACCTTGGCAAGTAGACCATGGCACTCAGTGCCACATCCAGTCATTTCTTAAACATCTCCAGGGATGGTGACTCCACCACCTCTCTGAGCAGTCCATTCCAACATTTAGAAAGCATTTCCACATAGAAATTCTTTCTGATGTCCAGCCTGAATATCCCCTTGTGTAGCCTGAGGCTGTGTCCTCTTGTCCTGTCACTGGTTGCCTGGGAGAAGAGACCAACCCCCAGCTGGCCAAACCCTCCTTTCAGGGAGATGAAGAGAGCTATATGGTCACCCCAGAGCCTCCTCCAAGATAAACAGCCCCAGCTCCCTCAGCTGCTCCTCATATGACTCACCCTCCAGACCCTTCACAAGTTTTGTTGCCCTTCTCTGGACATGCTCCAGCATCTCAATGCTTTTTTTGTTGCGCCTAGAGCTGGATTCAGTGCTCGAGGTGCAGCCTCACAAGTGCAAATAGTTATGGTAGTTGTAACTGTTCCAAACACAGCAGCAGAAATGAGTGTAAATACCACATATATAGACGCAGCACTGCCAACAGCTGTTATTAGGGCTGCACTCAGAATTGTATTGCAAATGAAATGTTTTCACTTACTCAGTGTTTTTTGAAGCATTCATTCATCAGTCTACTCTTTTTTCCAGCAGAACAAAGCCAAAATCTACTACTGTGAAAGTGGCCTCAAGAAAACTGTTCTCAAAGGAGTTAGTAGAGTTCACTTTTCTCTTAGAAAAATGATTAAGCCCCATTTCTAAAAACCTCAGCACAAAAATGAGTAAGATGACTGAAATTTCAAGGGAATTTTTAAGAAGTAAATTTCACTGTAGATATTAATTTTGTGCTTGGCCAAATTTAAAAGATTTACATATGTGTTTCATGTATTTTTATTGAATGATTTTTTTAACATGAATAAACAATATTTTCGCTTGGGATTGGGAATAAAAAAAAACAAGGAAAAAATGAAAAAGAAAGTTTCCTAAACTTCTCTCTCCAACTTTTTCCAAAGAGAAAAATTATTTTCTAAGGAAAGCAATGTAGCATGCTTGTATGTTCTTCTACTGTGCTAAAGCCAAAGGCAGCAACAAATACAAATCAAATAGAAGTCCTTGAAAAATATGTCCTTTTTCTTTATTGCTCTCCAATAATTGATTGCTCTACCAGTTATATATGACAAGGTGCGTAACTACAAATGTATTTAGATTTGATTATTTACAGAGTCTATAAAGAATAGGACATCTGTTGACAGGATTGATCCAGTTCTAAACAAATTCCAACACCAAAATGCATTAAATAAAAGACACAACACTGCATAATTCTTTAGAACTGGTGCCATTTTACTCAAAAATCTCATACATTTGCAACATGATTTGTGGATCTGTATATATTTTAAATATGTATCTAATAAATGTACACATACAACATTGACTAGATCTAAAACATTTAGTTTTGCCTTTCAGACTCCACATACAGTTTTTCTTTGCATATTTGTAATTTTAAGACATTTCTACAGATTTTACTAAAATAACTAACAAGATTTGGTACATCTGCCTGCAGAAAATGTTAGTGGATGCAAGGCCCAGCATCCCTATCACTTATCTGATAGAAAGAATGTATGCTCACTGATTCAGGTAAAATTGAAAACAATTTTCATTGACATCTTTTTTACTAAAATCTATTTCTACTTATAAAAAAGTATTATTTATCTGTGTCAGCTATGTTGTCAGGGCTACAAAGTGCATTTTTCCTCTGAGAAAACTTGTAATTACTGGCACATTGATGTAATTAATTAAAATAATTAATTTAATATATGTTTTAGTATTTTTACTAGGCACAGACTTAAAAATGTATGTTAGCTTCTGGGGAAACAGACTGTTTTTTAAATTATCAAATTTTGTTCTTCTAATTAATGTTAATTAAGAAAACTACTCATACACTTTTAATTTTGGCTTATTATAAGGCCAAATTTTTAGAGACAAAAAAAATGTACATGTTTATTTATTCTATTCTTGCATCATTTGATTTGTTTTTTTAATTTTTGTAGTATTGTTTTCAGCACCATACCATTATGGAAAACATATGAAAGTAAATAGATCTATATTAAAAAAAAAATTGTTCTTAGGACATTCTTTGAATAAAAATAAATTGCTTGTGAAATTAGGTAAAGCGTGATTACTATTGCTGTGAAAAACCATTTCAGCCTTACTAAATACTGCAAGTTTATATTTTTGGTTTTTATGCTAAAGTGCCTAAGTGAGCAGAGACAGAGCACATTTTGAAGCAGAAAACCATAACTTGGAATGTCTGCAGAACAGAAGATATTACTGACGTAAAAAAGTCACCTGACATTTTAATAATAATGCTTTATGACACAGTGAATGTCAAAAAATACAATTCATTGTCTCAGAAAGTTGTCTTTCTATATGTTGTCAACTTCATGATTACTTCGAGAAACAACTAACTTCCATCTAAAAGTAACTATATTAAGTCCTGTTAATATACTAATATAACAAAGAGTAATTTCTTCCCAAGGAAAAGTAAGAAATATTCAACCTTCAACTACTTGTACAAATGTAAATATTTTTATCCTTCTGGGTATATTTAGCATTGGAAAAACAAAAGGTCAAAATAATTCTGTATTTGCAGAGTCCAACATATTTCTACAGTCAGTAAAAGCTATGTGCTAGCATAGAAGTTAATTTATATCTTATTGATACAATGTCTGTTGCAAAAATGGAATAACTTGCAGTGTGGAGTGAAAATTAATTTGCACCTCAACAGATGTAAGTGAAGACAAAACTACCCATCTGCCAAGTAAGAAATTGCTTTAAAACAGATCTTTAAAATGGAATGAAAAGTGTTAGCTATCCTTAAAACCGAATTTACACTTTGCTTTCGTGGGGGAGTGAAGGCAATGAGGTTATTCAGCCTATATTTTAAGGGCCCCTACACAAATCTTCATCATCCCTTCAGATATCTTGCCATTCATGCATTAAACAGAGTTCATAACAAGAGTTTATTTCCATGTGCACCTCTGCACCCTGTAGATACAGGTGCTATTTCCTTTTAGAGAAACAGGCTATTTCCTGTTTAGAGAAAGCTCCTTTACTACTAATTGTCCTCCACTTTGATCATTCTGTCATACTTTTTGGTATGTATTGGTCATTCAAAGGAGGCTTGTAAGAAGGGAAAATTTCAGATCTTGCCTTTTCAAAACTGTGTTGTTTGAAAGATTATTGATGGCCATGAAATAACTATAACAAAAGCTTCAATCATGTTGCTAAATGTTCATCTCCACACTCTATGCCTACAAACTCAGAAATGCTTTACCTCAAAGGCAAAAACTAAGCATAACCTACAAGTATTTACGAAAATTTATTTCAGTGATCTGTGAGGTATTTCCATGACCTTGAAAATTATGATGGAAGCAGCTAACTTTCATATGTCTCTTTTTTCCCTCAAGACAGGCAGAATTGATGCCAAGTGTATCTATATCATCTTAGTTACTGGGATTACTGCATAAATTTTGTCTTGTGAACAGGCACTGCTTTAATTAATAAATTACTTTACCTCTTTTAGTTACCTCTTAAACTGTAGCAGCTACACCTTTTTTCTTACTTAAAAAAATATCATTTGCATATTCAAACTACCAATCCTCTTTGTAATTAATTTGTCAGTTTGTGAATTGAGAGTATACATCCTTTCAAAACTGCATAACCAGTTTCCTCCAGTTGGCATCCTAACATTTCCTGGGTCCAAGCTGAAGAATAAGAAACCCCAAACTTGCCAGTTTCCCAGTTCCATGTAGAAGATCCAGTTTCTCAGTTCCGTAGGAATAACTATAATAGCTTTCAGTCTGGGCTGCCCTAAAGCTATGGATGTTGGCATCCTGGGCTCCCCAACGCTTCGACACAAAAGTTTATAGAGCATCAGTCAGCTTTATGTCACAACTTTGCCCTATTCTAATGTATAGAGTGTCAAAACAGAGAAGAATTCATTTTGTAAGGATTTCAGACCTCAGAAAGACCTGGGAGACTTGTAAAAGAGCAGCAAGTTGGCAGATTTCTCCAGTGACAGATCCTCACAAAAACAAAGCCAGACACAGAGCCTGCAGGTAAACCACAATGTCTGCAACAGGCAGAAACTCTTCCCCTACTTCTAGAGACCTCATGTTTCATGTACACATTAGAAACAGTGAATGCCAAGTGCTTTACTAGTCCCAGTGGTGATAGTCAAAATGAATGGGCAATACAAATAAGAAAAAGTACCACAATTTGAGCTAAGTACATTATTTGATGGCCACATGGCTGTATTCATTTTAAACTTCTTTTAGCAGTGTTTAACTCTGCTCTTTATTTTTCTATTTAAAAAGTTTAAATGAAGGGAAGTAAAGGTTTATTTGCCCAGATGGCTAGACTTTGAACCAGGCAGATGGAAGACAGCAAATCCTGCCTGGATTTCTGACAGATTTCTGGAGTCCACTGGCTTGGGAAAATTGTGCCAGACAGGCTCTGCTTTCTCATCGTGTTTCTCCAAGGCAAGCCGCCACCATGCCTTTCCTAGGTTCAATCCAAACTTCAAAGATTTCAGGAATCCCCATACTAAACAAAATTTAGCTGTCACCTCCAGAGCTGAGGACTTGGGATGAGTTCCCCTGGATCTTGATTTTTAGGTGACTGTCTTATGGAAAACCTGAGTGCTTTGTACATTCCAGTCACCTTCCTAGTGATGTTGTCCTGCAGTTATTGTCCCTGGTACTATCAATGAGCATCTACAAGGACCTTGTGAATATGCTTTGCTTCTGAAACAGCTATTTGTACTTTGAATCCCAGTCTTAATGTATTCTGTTTAGCTCTGCTACTCAGTGGTGTATTTCAGCCATGCCTTTGACTCAGTGATATAAATTCTTGTTGTTAGATGGAAGCATATTTGTCTATGTAAAAACAGTAGGGAAGAGGTGTTCTATGGCTGCTGCTACACTCCTACATTAGCAGTAAAATGACATCCCTTCTCCACAGAAAGAGCTATTATTCCTGTGAGGCCTAGAACTATCAACTGTTTGGGTTTTTTTAGAAAAGCACATATATATACGTGATGAATATATTCATCCAAACATATGTGTAAAGGGAGGCTATATATCCGGTGGGAGAAGCAAAGGGAGGGAGAATATATGCCACAAGAGGATTATTGTATATGTTAAAAAATTACACAAGATCTTTTTGTCAAGCTACACTGGCAGAGTTTACATTAAGGGATTCATAAATTAAACCAAACAGCACTACTAGAGAAAATGTTTGGAAAAGAGACTGAGGCAGAAAAATGTGGTATATTTGGGATGTTTCTTTTGAATTTTCAGGAGTTATTTTTAGAAAACAATTAAGGATGGCTAAAGCGTAATCCAACATAGGATGACAATAGGCAAAGCCAGTTACAGAAAGGTGGGGTTTGACATGTATTTTCCCTGCAAATGCAGTCCAGTTCCTGCTACATTTTGGAGCATGCCTGACAGTGCTCAGAGGTGAGGGTTGGGAGGTTCATTGTGGAGAGCGTTTTCCACCCAGTGCACTGGAGAACTAAGGAGCATGAGAAGATGCCTCAAACATTTTGTTGGCTTTGTCAGGCACACAGCAATTGCTCCATGCAGATAGTTTTGACAACACCATTCACCTCTGCACTCTTGACATGAGAAAGGCACTCTCAGGGCCCCATGGGGGCTCACCATGGCTCCATCAGGACAGAGCCTGGCAGCCAGAGCCCATCCCACCACCCCAGCCAGGACCAGGCAATGGGGGCACCAGGGCAGCCCCAGCCCCAGCCCCAGGCACTGGGCACCACCCTTGGAAGGCTCTGGGGGCTGATGTCCTAGGACATGGATAGGGCGTGGGGAGCCACAGGAATGGGCAGGGACATGCAGGGAAGGCAGGGCCTCAGTGTCATGGCAGTAAGTAGTTTATAGAATTTATCATTATGGTGACAGAGTTGGGGAACTGTGGATGAAAGGTGGTTTAATGTTTTATTCATCAGTTTTACTTTTCCTGCTTTCATGTATTAGTGGCAAACAGTAGAAGTTAACCCTCTTACCACTGACATAACTTTTTTCAGCAGACAGTTGTGTAAGTCTACAAAACCCTAGCTGACCCTAAGAAAATTGTAAAGGTGCTTCAGCAAATGTCACTGTTTTCCTACAGATTCATACATGGACAGTGAGGGCTTCATACATAATCTGCTTGTGCACCCTTTGCTGTCAGAGCAGAAAGGAGGGAGACCAAACTTCAAACCACTCTCAGGAAGAAGGTAATTTCCTGACACTAAGGATATTATCCATTATGGCTTATGAATTAGTTTTTGTGAATTACCCTCCTCAGCATGTTACAAATAGCAGAACTAACTGCTATCCAAAAACCTGCTAATCATCCTGGGGGAAAAAAATTCTATCCATGGGTTGCTGAGCTGAGATGTAATGTTTATTGATGGGCCAAGTATCTTCTAAAATAGTTCAAGCAGCTTTAAAGAAAGAAAACCCCAAACTAGAAATGGTGATTTGAGAGTAACTGTTGGAATATAATTAAGCTGGTAATTATAAAATCGTAAAGAAGATATAAAACCAGATCAAAATTGTGAATTCTTAATGTAGTTTTGTAATAACCTCACTTTTAGATGGATTCCTGTTTAAACAGGGAGAGGATTAGAGTTTTAACCACATTTTTACAGAACTTATGTGGTAACTAGCCATTCCAAAGTGGCCAACCACTACTGTGGGATGAAAGAGATCTTTCAGATACCAAAAACTGGTGCAATACGAAATATGAGGTCCTGATAGAATAAAATATTTTTTTAAAAGGAAGGAAAGACAAAAAATATGATGATGTAAAGAGGAACTGCTGCAAAGCATCTGATGAAATACAAGCAGCTCTTAATAGCAGAAAGGCAAAGAAGAGCAAAATGTCATGAGGAAATAAAATATACTGGATTTTTGCAGGTTCTCTGTCTCTCTTCCCCACATATTATCTCTAAATTGCTTACAATCAGTTTGGGTTTTCTTCCTGAGAAAACTGTTAGTTTTGAACTTTGAAATTCCAAACTTGGATGAAAATTTTCTTCAGAATTGTACTTGGAACAAGAAATAAGCATTTGGATGATTTAATATTTCCATTTAAATAATACTATATTATTAATAATTTACATGGAAAATGATGAAAAAAATATATTTCAGCAGGGTTTAAAACATATTGGGTTTGACTTTTTTGTTTTAGCTTCTACCCCAAATCAAACCAAAATATTTATCCATTTTCTTTTTGAAATATAAAATAAACCTATTTCTGCCCAAAAAATATTTTCTTTTTCTCAAGTAGTGTTTTCTAATGGAAAAGATGTTTTCTAGAAACATTTCTGAGCAGAAGGCATGCTGCATGAGAGATGAGAAGAAGATTCATTCTTGATTTCATTTCTTTCATTCAAAGGGTAAAATTGTCATTGTCCATAGACAGCCATAGGGCTATCCTTGATATTCACCTTAGAAATGAGTGTGAAAAATGGTATAAACTGATATTAGATATTAGTTTAAAGGTCGTGTTACACTTGTGGTCTTCAAACCAAGATCTCTGAATCCTCAGTGGATGCTGAACATAATTTGAAGTTTCTTCATCACATTGCTAAGAAGAACATATCTGTAGTTATTAGACTTTCATTTTATAAGAAACTCACCAGCCTCAAAAATATTTTGGGCATTCACAAACTTAAAGTAGCTGAAAACTCACTGTCTATGTTATTTCGTTGAGAATCTTGTGATAGCAGCACATTCACAGACCACACTATATATGATAATATCCCAGTGAGGAGTATTTTTCCATGGTGATTTCATACATTATGGCAAAGATTCATACAGCCATGATCCTCTATACATAAGTAAGTTTAGCAAAATAGTTCCATGTACTTAAACAGTGTGATAAATTAAAAGAAAATGGAAAACAAACAAACAAAGAAACAAAAAGCTAAAAAGTATGTTTCAAATTCCATAAATATAAGACAAAAATATGGGACATTCCTGATACAATGATATACCAAAATACACTTTTGGTAGCTGCATTAATGTTGTTCTTCCTGAATGGGAGTTCTTGCCTTTATATAGCACAGAATAACCTGAGTTATAATAGAAATAGAGGAAAATACAAGATATAAATAACAGATGCAATAAAAGCCAAGATTGCCACCAGCAAGAAAACAATATATTCCTTTATACATCTCCATTAAGGCAGCCAAAGTGCCAAAAATGATACTGTTTTTGGAGTTATATCCTGACTCAGATGAAAATTTTCTTATATGGAGCTACATGAGTGTTAGTTTAAAAAGGGTTATTCACATGAATCAGCAGAGTATGATTGGTCCACAGCACAACTGGAAGATAATTTATCCCTCAGGAAACAAGTTCTCACAGCTTCAGCTGCTTGCTGGAAAGTCCTCTCTTCTGTCTTTCTTTTATCTTCTCGTCTGGCCTGCAGGAACAAGTGATTTTTAATTTGGGGGAGGTGGGGGTAGCCTATCTAAAACAGTCAGCATTCCTTGACTGCGTAGCATTATCAGGCTTATAATCTATAATTCATTTAATCTATACTTCATTTTCTAAAGGCGTTAGACCAGTGTTTAGATTAAAAGCATATTGTGCACTACTACTTACTGACTCTGTATAGGCTGTGGTATAGGAGCTTCTTGGCCTGTGCCTATCCTAAAATCATATGTCCTTCATTACATGGCAGTTCTGGGAAGCAACTATCCTAAATTCACACAGAACAGATTGAAGGGCTTTCTAAGTCTAGACTAAACCTAAGCAGTCATCAAGAGTTTTGATAAGCCAAACCATTGAATCTTGTCTCATCTACTCCTTGCTCTGTATTAAATCACGTCTTGGCAAGTGTCCTGGATCAACAACAAATTCCCATTTCTGATTCTGCTTTCTGAAATTTAGAAGCTTGAACTGGAAATCAGAAGACTTTTACTGAATCTGGTCATATTTCTTCCTTCTATCAGTATTCTACCCATCTTTTCCTTGTGCTGTGCCCACACCACCTGCTAATCCATCTGGTCTGTTCCCGTGTCTGTTGCCTCTATCCCGGGCTTTACTTGCCTAGCATTCAATAACTCCTTATCTGCTGCCTTCAACCTGCCAATCCTGCAAACTCCTAACTTGCTCTTCTTCTCATCATAGTCCTCTATTTAAGATGGGTCAGTAACACGAGTTAGCTAATATTCTGATATTCTAATGTTTCACCGATGTCATTCCCTTTGTGAGGGTGAAACTAAAACCACAGCAGAGATTTTCCACATTCTTCTGCTGGACCCTAGGAGACATCTATGCATTCCCTTACCACCTATCTCTTTCATTTTAAAAACAGAAAAACACTTTGTGCACCTGATTTTCTCCTGCCTAAAACTGCAGGTACTCCACCAGCCTCTTCATGCTAGATTCTCTGTAAGCTCTATACCCTTCCTCTGTCCTCTGTCCTAGACCACTATATTCCCTTTCATCCATCCTTATTTATTGCTCCAACAGATTTCCACTCCCCACTCTATGCATTTGGCAGAAATCATAGTTCCCTAATATGTCCATACATTTTCTATAGATTACACTGCCCCCTTTTTTGTTATTTCACTTAGAGCAGAAGTCCCTGGACTTTCCATTTCCTTTTATTCTGCTCCCAGCACAGAATCAGGATGATTGAGGTTTGAAGGTTCCTCTTGGGACCACCTGTTTTGCCCCTTCACCTGATCCCACTGCCCAAAAGGGATCTGCTAAAGCAGGCTGCCCTCTTGTACTGGGGAGCCCAGAACTGGACCCAGCACTCCAGGCATGGCCTCAACAGAGCTGAGCAGATTGTAAGGTCATCTCCCTCAGCCTGCTGGCAGTGGTCTTCCTACCACTGCCCAGGATGTTGGTAGCCATCACTGCAAGCACACATTGCTGGCTCAAGTTCACCTTGACCACCAGGACTCTCAGGTCTTTTTCTGCAAATCTGCTTGTCAGCCAGCCAGCCCCCAGCATCTACCAGGGCATGGAGCACTCTCCCCACATCAGAGAGTCTCATTTCATCTCATTCCATGTCTCTTTATCCCACCTGGTCTTCCAGTGTTATAAGAAAACATTAAAATGTATTGTAAGAGTGTAAACTAGGAGTGGAGACAAGTAGGTACAGATATGCCAGAAACTATCGTTGCTAGATCTGGAATTCATCAGGCACTGTGGCAGCTGAACTAAGAAAAAAGAAACTCTGCAATTCCCTTCTGTTTTTCCAGTCCTTTCAGGCTATGCACACTGATGTCAGTATTTGCTTGCAATGTTGCAATCTCTCAGAAGCTATAGTTGAAACTACTAACTTGGAGTATGACAGAATTGCCAAGACAGATCACAAGGTAGTTTGAGGTCTTGTGCCACAGACTGTCCTTAGCTTGTGAGATGCCTTTCTGACATAGTAATTCCACTAATAGTTTCCCTCTGACATTGTTACTGCAGAGCTATTTGGGACCTGGCAATAATAGTATTATTTTCTTGGCAAGTGGTCAGAAGAACAATTTAGAACAATTTATTAGAAATTGTACGTAGAGATGAGACAGAGGTCATTGAACTACAAAGTCACCATCTTGCTTCTAAACACATTTGCATATTTCCATCATCCAAACTAATTTTCTGAAAGGTAGGCTGTAATTTCTTAACTTGACTTTGTTCCATTTACCAATACCAAACATGATACAAGCTATCAGATATCCCTGCTGAAAACATAAACAAAACCACAAAAAGAACCATATGTTCCTCATTTTCTAGCTGTTATCTCAACATTTGCAGCTTTTGCAGGGCTGGACTCCAAGCGTGGGAATATTGTCTTCCTTCATTCCAATGGATTTCATGTCTACCTTGACAATAGTTTGCTCTCACGTCTAGTTTCTCCTTATGGATTATTCTTCTATGTGTTTCCAGCTATTAAGCACCAAGTGTTAAAAAAAGTTGAAAAATTATGAGCATCAAGGGTGAAATTTGTAACAGATAGAACAAATGTGTATATGTTTTTGAGCATGTGTATATGTTTGTGTGTATGTATGTGTGGTCCTAAAATGCTGGAAGTAATAATGAGTTTGATTTGGACTGAGTAAAATATTTTAATATCTCAAGAGAAGATGCCACTTTTTCTGTATTTTCACTGCTAGCTTGCCATTTTCTGGGGTTTTTTTTCCCCATGAACAAGCAGAGTAGGTGTTAAAGTTCAGCAGTGGTAGGTGGTCTACAAAGGATAACAAAGACGACAACCCTGTGTACTCCTAGAAGTCTGTGAGGGTTATGTAATATAGTAGCAAATAAAAGTGCCAGCAGTTTTCAAGGGTTTATCAGCATATGTAAAGGACCATGTAAATATGTCATGTAACCTCTTACGTTTTTCAACACTATAAAGTGATCTATATATACGGATGCTCATGTTAAACTACTGAGAGCAACTCTTTCCCCAGAAACAGTCAGATTATTCTGCATGAGCAGAGCCTCAGCAACCATCGTTTAGATACACGAGGAGACCGGTCTGTCTGTTCCCAGTGTGTATCACAATATAACTCACATTTTTTGCCTGATGTTTTGTACCTCAGCTGGTACTTGGCAGCTGCCAGGGTAATAAGTTGAGCTGCAAAAATATGATTCCAGATAATTATTTCTCCAGCAGATCTTTCTTCTCCAGTGTGGTGGTATAACTTATATCAAAACTTGCCGGCATAAAAAAGGAGGCGGAGTCAGAAATGAGGTATACGAAAGCAGTTATTACAGCTTCCGCCTCCAAAAAACTCATAAAAACCCGGTGAGCACCTGGAGAAGCTCTTTTTTCAGCTTCCGGTGGACTGACAGGACGTGCCTTTCCTCTCCCCCCTTGCACCGTGCTGGTGCAGAGGGAGGGGGGAAGAGGAGAAAGAGCCCAGACTCATGTTTCAGTTTCGCGTGGCAACATTATGCAGGAGGTAACAGTAACAGTGTCGCTCAGCTCCGCTCTGAACAAGGAGAGAGAGACTTTACTTTTGCTGCTCTCGGCCAAGGAGCCTCGCTGGCTGCACTCCGCCTGGCTCGAGCCGGGTCGATTTTCTCGCGGCAGGGAAGGGGCCGGGCCGGCCTCGTGGTGCCTGGATGCACCTTGGCCGGGGAGCCCCGCGGCTCGGCATGAGAAAAGGGCTCAGACAGTTCCTTACAGCCCAAACACAGCCACGCCGGCCCCGGCAGCTGAGCCACGGCGTGGATG
>VZTZ01048614.1:0-36487 GCA_013400955.1 Drymodes brunneopygia | reverse complement strand
GGGGGGGGGAGGGGGAAGAGTGTTCTAAAGAGGTCTTGTTCTGATTCCTAATTATCATTGTTATTATTTGTTTTAAGTCTGTTAATAAATTTCTTTTTATATTCTTTAAGTGTAAACCTGCCTTACCTACTATTAATCCTTACCTCACAACAAAATCAAGTGATTTTAGCAGATGTACTAGCATTTAGCCAAAAAACTGCTACAACTAATATTTCTACCTGATTTTCAATTCCCCAAACCTCTTGACCCACAACATCCAGCAGCTTCTCTTTTTGGAAAAGCCACAAAAGGGAGCCACAACTAATATTTGAAAACTGTGGTAAATATCCATATCTATCAAAAGATTAAGTTTCTATACAGACTGTATTGGATTAAAAGCACTGGTAATACAAGAACGTCCTGTTTGTGCTAAAATATAAGAAAAGGGGGAACCTCTAAACACAGACACAAACTTGCCATCAAGAATTAAATTCCAAGTGCAATTAGAAAGGCTGTGGACTTGGTCAGCCAGTCTTTTGAGAACTGGCTTGAAGTGAAACAACCAATAAAGGTCAGGAACTAGAGAGAAGGAGCACAAAAAGTCACGTGCATACATGAGAGCAGTGAACGTGAAAATAATGAGACACAACCCTGGAAAGTGTTAAACAGAAAGCCTTTGAATCAGGATCTGAAATATCATCAGGGATGAAGGAAGAAAAATGTCAACAGCTGTAGTAGTCTCTTGTATTTAGGGAAGCAGGACTTTGTATATTCTTTGTAAATATGCTGAGTAACCTTAAGACTCCTGGCTCTGTAATCTAGGTGGGTACCTCCTGACTACTAGTTATATGCTTGTGTCAAAGAAACTATAGAGCCACAATTAAATTTAAGATACAAAGCAGGTGATACTAATTTCAATGTAACTTAAAACAAGGCTGTAAAACCAAGTGCAAACCAAAATATTATTATTTCTCTTCTAAGAAAACACAACAATGTTTGATCTTCAGGATTGCAGTCATTGGAATATAAAAGGTTGATATGTGATATCATACACAAATTATTAAAAAAAAGTAGTGTTGAGTCTGTGGAATTTTTTGTTTATTATTATGGTTTAATTTAGTTTATTATTATAGATTAAGATTTGCTGTATTTGTTTAAGTTTTTGAGAAAGTGTCTGAGTGAGGGGAAACATATAGATGAAAGACTTTTGTCTTCTCACAAAAGCTTATTATACCACAGTTACCTCTTAGAGGTCCAGGTGACTGGTTCATGTAACATTTTCTCAAAAGCAGCCAAACTATTTCCTGATGACATGTGACAGAAATACATGTCCTTTTTACCAAAAATTTGGGGTGCCAATGAGTTTTCTGCTGGTGGATTCATATAGCACTGAACTAATTAAATGAAAACTGTAATATCACAATGTTATATTTTAGAAGAAAAGCCACATACTTTAATAATACTCTTCCTTTTAATCTGAAAAGACATAAAATTTCAGTAAGCTTATAACTCTATGTGTTTCAAAATGTTTTTCTTTATTTCACAGTATTTGGGTTTTCTTACTTTACTTCTCCAAAGCAGAATAAGTCTGCTCTTCTGTTCTTGCATAAGAAAACAGTTCCATTATTGAAAAAGGTCAAAGTTTACTTTCCTCCATTTATCCTAAATATGCTCCTGTTAAAGTGATTCTTTAATAAGCTATCTATTTTACAGCTCTAGGAAAAGGACACTTGTGCCTTAATTAAAATATTTGATATGGAACTGCCAGCCTTGCCTCAGTCTGACTGTTTTATTGAGTCTGACAGTTAACCTAAGTTTCATCAACAGGTGATAAATTTCTTTTAAGTTCACAAAAAAAAATACAATAGGAAACAAACTTCTAGACTGTGATTCATTTTCAATCTATCAGTGAGACTACACTTTATAATTTGAACACAACTGGCTGTTCAGAGAATCTTAGAATGTGTGTAATGTGTTTGTTTACCTTGATCATGACGGATCCAGCTATGCCATTACGTGTGGAAACTCAGAAACAATTCCTTCCGAGTACTCGCTTCTGAAAGAGGAAAGAAGGGAAAAGAAATAGTGGGACACTGAGTATAGGAGAGGGAAAGAGAAGCAGCTGCAGAATATACTAATAGATTGCCAATGTCCGCTCCCTATGTTGCATAATCCAAATGCAAAGGGTCTGAAATGAAGACAGACAATATGCCACTTTGGAGGCTTAGTTAAATATATGAGAAATTTTGTCAATCTGAATTAAATATCATAGCATATCACCTAATGTCTTTAAAAGCAAAATGAGGATTGACATTCCTGTCTGAACCAAGCCAATTAGTTAGTTAACCTTGTAAATCACAATTTCTTTTGTGACCTGGAGAAGACAGTCCTTAAATTAACAGAATTAGGGATAGCTCTACAAGGTATAGTAGCTATGATTTACAAGGAACAAAAGGTGCAACTTGAAACCCAGTTCAGTTTACTTAAGCTCACAAATCCAAACCACATTCATATCCCACAAACTTCCTTTACTGATTTCATTATCCCTGTGAAAACAACAACAAAGCAACTCAAAAACCTGAAAGTAAGATATGTGCCCTTGTGGTGGGTTGATCTTGTCTGGCTGCCAGGCTCCCACTTGGTTGGTCTTTCATTCCTCATCAGGACAGGGGGATAAAAATAAGATGGAAAAGCTTGTGGGTTGAGATGCAGCAAAAGCTGCCTGTGGATGAAAAGCAGAAAGAGGAATTCATGCACTACTTCCCCTCAGCAGGCAGATGCCCAGACACTTCTCAGAAAGCAGATCCTCAGCGCTGATAGTGGTTGTTTGGGAAGACAAATGCCTTAGGTATGAATGCCCCCCCCCCCACCTCCTTCTCCTTTCTCCCATCTTTAGATGATGAGCATGGAGTCATATGATATGGGATACTCTTTTGTTCAGTTGGATCAGCTGTTCCAGCTGTCTCCCCTCCAAATCTCTTGCCCACGCACAGCCTACTGGCCTTTGGGGAAAGAAGAGGCTTGGAGAGAGAGCCTTGATGCTGTGGAAGCACTGCTCAGCACAGGTAAAACACTGTTGTTTTATCAAGTGTTTTAGTCACAAGTGTGGAGCATAGCACCATATGGGCTACTGTGACAAAAGCTTGTGCCATCTCAGCCAGACCCAGGACAGCTTTGAAAATTTTCTTTTTCTTTCTTTCTTTCTTTCTTTCTTTCTTTCTTTCTTTCTTTCTTTCTTTCTTTCTTTCTTTCTTTCTTTCTTTCTTTCTTTTTTCTTTTTCTTTTTTCTTTTTCTTTTTCTTTTTCTTCTTCTTTTTCTTTTTCTTTTTCTTTTTCTTTTTCTTTTTCTTTTTCTTTTTCTTTTTCTTTTTCTTTTTCTTTTTCTTCATCAATGATATTCTCTTCAGGGTGACTTTTTTCAGTTCTTCAGACAAAGTAGTAATGCATTGCCATTTTAATGCTTTTCCTGAGCTTTAGTAGATCTGACTAAAATAAATTAGATGAAAAATATTAGTCTCAGTGATGTCTGGATATGATCTTTTCGTCCTCCTTGTCAAGTCTAATGTTTTTTAAATTACAAATCAGACTTTTATTTTAATTAGAAATTCTACAGGATTATAAAGAATGAACATAAATATTGGAAAATATTCTATACTAAGAGATGGTATTACCTTTTCCAAGGCCATCTATGGTTTAACACAATGTTATTTATACAAATAAGTATTCTCTTTCCTGTAACTGGGCTCCAAAATTTGCCATTTTCCACCAAGAAATACTGAAGCATTCAAACATATCAACAAATGAAACTTTGTTGTAATTTAAACATACTCTGAACTCTCTGAACTTAAATATTATTTGAATAGTATTTAGAGTCTATGAGTGTTGACCTGTACTATGGTTATAGTTTTATTAATCAAAATGATGATACATATTCCTTGATTTACCAGAACAGATGAAGTTGCTAGCTATATTTACAATATATTTACCTGGAAATCATGTGGCAAAAAGACAGTTTGATGTCATGGGACACTTTTTAATCATTGCTGGTGCTTTGTTGTATCCTCATTAAATATGTGTATGATCTTACACACAAAGAGATTAAAGTATTCACGACTTTTGTATCAAAGGAAAGAATTAAAAATAGCCAAGAGCAAGAAATCGCTTCAGCAGATGAAGTACTGAGAAGACCTAAATCCATCCACTATTTGCAAACAAAATGGGAAAACTCATTGAAAATATAGGCTCATCAGAATAAATACTTTCTTTCAGAGAATGTTGACTGACAAAATTCTAAGTTACATATGGAACAGCAAGAAATATCCAGGTCAAGAGATAACTTCTTTTTTCTCATATCAGTGAAAGAATGACAATAACACCTCACCAAAGAGATTACCACTAGCAAGTTTCATTAGCAATGACACCTTGCCTTTCTTGGGACTTACCCACTATCATATAATGTTTTGCTTTATAAATACTCACAGGGAGGGCAAACAGAATCACTTATGGCAGAAAACACTGGTTTCACTTACATTACAAAGATTTCTTCCTCACACTGAGCGGGTGACTACAGCTACAAATTTACAAATCAATGAAAATGGAGATGAACCTAACCCGCACTCTCTACATAGAATCTATATTTTACTGGTGTGCACCTTATGATTTCCCCAGTCCTGGAAGTTGACCATGTAGTAAGTTTTCCCTCCTGTCTCTCCAGAACTTGGGTCACTGGTGACTTTTGACACAATCTCCAAACCATAATGAAAACATGAATTTATATCTTCTATGTCATCTCTAAGTATTAACTGTAACCACACAAAAATATACTATTGTGAAGTTAGCATTTTTGGAGTAGAACATTTGCCTCTCATTCAACAGCACTATATTCTCAGAATTGAATATTTCACGATTAGCAAAGCAGAAATAAAAACTTCAGAGTTTTTTATGTGCCTTTCAATAAAAATTCTTTTCTTGCAGTGGTTGGGATAGTCAGAAAAAAATTACATTTGGCAACAGAACATTTAAGGAACACATTTGTGGAAATGTGCATTTCCAAGGGTCTTGAAGGGTATTGATTATGCAATAACACAGTCAGCTAATTTTATGGAAAATGAGAGGCAAAAACTTTGTGGGAAATTCTCAGTAAGCAAGGAACCATATAAAACTTTTTATCATTTTGACCACTCAAAAAATGAAAAACTGTATTCTACAGGAGTATTTTAATAAATCTGGGATAAACAATTTCTGTCAGAAAGGCTTCTGAAGCTAACATCTTAAAAGTAGATGAAAATAAAGTTTAGGCTTTTCTGCGCCTTCTAAAAGTCTCACCTACTTCAGTCCTTCCATAATTCCTCCCATCTACCACCCTTCATGGCTGATGCTAATGTTGAATTTCATCAGAGAAAAAGAAAAGGACTCAGATTGGCCTCCCACATACCTCCAGAATTTTAAAAATAAGGCACCAGCACTGCTGTGAGGAGATCATTGGATGAATGTCTTCAAAGAACAAATTGGTGATACTTGTTTCTGCTTCCTACTTTTGCCAGCCAGCAGTACTGTCCAAGCAGACAGATGAACAAAGAAATAAATAAACAATAAAACCCCTCCATAATGGTAATAACCAAATCAATGTTGATCTCAGTATCCAACTTCTTCATTCTTTGGCACTGTACTTCTCTCCATAAACTCCATCCATTTGATAATTAGTGACATTTTCTTTTTCCAAATACAGGAACATGACCTGGAACTTAAAAGAGTTTCAGAAGTTTACACTACTGTCTCAAAGTTATATCCAGGACTGAAATGCAGATTATTTAACATATTTATATTGTTTCAAAACATAAGACTGACTGATACATTACCAAGAAAACAACAAAAGCCGCCCTCTTCAAAACCCACTTAATTTTTTTTTTAATAATGGAGGAGAGAGATTTTCAGTTGACTAAGAGGGATGAGATCTGGTAAACTGGAGAGAAAAGTATACCACGACATAAAGTATATAATAGGAATATTAAATGTAGCTTGTCGCTCAGTCAGACACGAAACAATCAGGCAACTCCAGGAGGTCAGCCACCAAGGCTGGGCAGAGAGCAAAAAAAGACCCAGCCTCTCTTTATTCTTATATTTATACCTTTTTACAGACAGTTATGGATTGGACAAAGAGGTTACCACCTCTGAAATTCCATAGGTGAGAAACACAGTCCATCACATTCTCCACCCCAGAAAGAAGAATGAAAAACAACATTCAAAGTACAAAACAGTTTTTGGCCGGTTATAGAAACATGGATTGTTTACACAAAATCCATGAGAACCTTTGCTACCAACTATAAACACAGCACTCTAGAAAAATCAGGGCGACACTAGCTGGTGTTAAAACCACTAAAGCCAAATCAAACTTGAAACACATTTCTATATTTCACATATCCAACACTGACAGCATGATCTGAAATTAAACAATAGACATCCAGTAAAGAATCAAAGTTGTCCAAGCAGCAAAAGGCTCAGGGAACAAAAATTATTTTTTTCTTACTGCATCCTATTAGCAAACTCATTCAAATGCAGATACTAAAAATAACGGCTACGCAGAGGATCCCACTCTGGGATAAGGAAAACTTACTTTTTTTCAGCTAAATACAACATCACATCTTTTCATTTTAGCCCTAATAGACTAATGCCTGCTCAAAGCTGCAGTCATTAACCTTATGATGAATGAGTTACTGGCCTCTGTGTAACTCATATTGATGGGAATCAACACACAGAGATCATCACCACAGCTGCTCTTAATTAGCAGATTAATGATAATATAAAAATAGAGGAAGCAACTTGAAGGATTTGTGTTGCTGTAGTACCTTGTATGAATGTAGATAGACAAGTGGCTACTTTTTTATTACCCAGATAAGAGGAATAATTTAAGAAACTGAAAGAATATTAATCCTGCCATATAACATATTTTGTGTACATTCAAATGCTATCTAAAGTAAAATCTTGTCACTCAGCAGCTGTCTTCATAAATCATTGGCAGGTGAAAGCAAATGTCCTTAGCAGTCAACATCAGAAGTGATTAATTTCTTCAACCTTGACTTATAAGGCTATTTGCTGTAATTATGCTGAATACATGACTTTGTCAAGCCTGAAACACTGGTACATATGCCATATATGTAGGTCCCAGTTGTCCCCCTTGTTGCACCAATTTGGAGTCAGCGGAAATTCTGTGAGAAAAAATGGAAACCTCTTAGGGATAATGAAGCTGGCACAACAATTAGTTTGTGTACAACTCTGCCCAGAACTCCCCAATGCAGTCAGAAGACATGGGATTAAACTCATTTTTACCTTCCTTCTTTCCCACCAATTTCTTAAAAAAAATATGAATAATTTTTTTTCCCAACTAGTCTTTGTTGAATTTTCAAAGACTTTCTGAAATTCAAATGTATATTTGCCTGGAAAGAGTTATCAACAACTTTCAGACCCCTTCACCCTCACACACAAATGCACATATATAACCATTATATGCATTAGTGGCCCAGCTTAACTCATGGCCAGAGTCCTAACACCTGACAAGAGGTTGGATTTCCTGTGGCAGACTCCCTACAGCAGTCTCCATGACATTATTCTGAAATAGGTCACCACAGTCAGGATCCACCCCCTTCACCCAGCTCCCACACTGGTTTCTAGTAAAATGAGTAACTTAATCTCCCCGTCTCTCAGTTCTCATATTTAGATTAGCCATACACCTTTTTTGTTTGGGTCATTCAAATTTAGATTGCAAAGTATTAAGGCACAAATACAGCACATTCAGCATAACTAGACCTTTTTGTCAGCTAAGGCCTTCAGGTGTTTCTGCAGAGAGACAAAAGAAAAAAATAAACATCTGTGTGAATTGATTCTCTCAGTACAGTATACAGCAAAATCTGAAAGTTTAATAATCTTCATATTTTCACTAGAAGACATTGCTATGTCTTTTGTGCTGGATGTTAAACTTCATATAAGATGAGAAAGAACAGGACAAAAGGTAAGAGGGAAAGGACTGGATTTAAGATGTAACCTGATGACTGTCAGCATTTTAAGCCATTCCTTCCATTATTTCCAAACTCATTAGTGATTGCCTTGACTTATGCAGCTGTAATTAATATTTGTTTCCTGCAGTCTTTTCTGCTTGATTCACTGTAGGCCCCTATCTCCCATATTCTGTAATCAAGTTAAGCAATTTGTCTGAGGTGTTGTGAAGGCTCCAGCTTCTTTTCAATGTGGAACATCCCTTTATAGCTCATTCACTATTGGGAGAGAGGGGCTAGTTGGGGTAATAAGGAAGTGTGAGGATTTTAATTGCTGAATAATTATTACTAGCATAGCTGGCAAAACATAACTCTCTGAAGGATTTTGGAGAAACATAAAAAATCTATGTGCAAAAGTAGCCAATATGAAGTGTGTTAGGCTCTACAAAATTATTTTTGTACTAAAATAATTAAAGGGCACTTTTGGGTATGGATGAAAACTGTACTTTATAAACAAAATTAATTGCTGCTTTCTTAATTTGCTGAATTTAAAAAATCCAGCATAACAAACAAAAACCCTTATACTTGATTGAATACATTGTCATTTTGTATAACTTAGAATTATTGAAGTAATAAAGTTGAAATGGGGAATTAGGCGATCTTTATTGCACTTTTACTGTTTTGCTCACAAGAGGTTTTTAGACATACATTTTAAAAATACAATGTAGTTAATAACTGCTAGATTTTTGTTACCCTTGTTAATTTTGGTAATTAAAATTTGTGTCCTGTAATGTAAAATAATACCTTTGCAATGCAGAAAAAATTTCCACATAAACTGTGATGAATCACATTTATATCAGGTAGCTGTTTTCCAGAAGAAAATTTGGGACTACAGAGGAAGGAAACACTCATGCTGTACTATATACTTCACGCAAAGTAAAAGGACTAAACTTTTCTGTTGTTGTAACCACATATAATCCACGTAGATGTCAAATTTGGATGTAGAGATTCACAATTAAACATTATTGCCAATTAAGTGCAAATAATAAATTCTGTCTATCAAAAATTAGAATGATCTCTATGTCCAGACCCTCTCCTAAGGTTCTAAAAGGTTGTTCAGGTGAATGAAGTGCTTCTTTCTGGTGAATCCACCCTGGTTTAAAGGAAATCACACATCTTATTCTCAGAACTCTGTTATGCACTTTACTGAGAATGAAATCACTTGTATGATGTTGTCAGACTTCAGAAGTCTAGTAATTAAAGTCTGCTTTAGTCTCTTAATACTCTTTCTGTCTAGGTAACTATCAGTTTTGTTCTTAAGTTCCTTTATCCCAGGCCCAATTATGCAGGAGCTCACAATCCCCATATGCTGAGACTCATTACAGGCCAAAATGAACCTAAATTTTAGTTGAATCTATTTTAATATTCTAGATCTTTGGAAAGAAAAAATAAATAGAAGTAATGGCTTAAGAATACCTTTGGACACTGACTTCTGTTCTACCTTGTGTTTCTGTTTGGCAAGTGGTGTCACTTGTAGAAGGAGAGAAGCCATTTCCTAAACAATATAGGGCAGCAATAACAGAAAGATGTCTCAATTACTGTCATTTTGTCAGTTTTTATCAGATAGTTCAGAACTGACCTAAGGAAGTGATAGTCAAACTGATTTCCCACAACTTTGTGTACTTGCATATCTTTTTTTGGCAACAGCACAGTGAGGTATTTGTCCATGGAACAAGTAATCCGATTACATAGGAAAGGAATCATCACATAGATCAGATTCTTTGCCAACTATTACTTATTTGGTGAGAACACAAAGGTTTTCCTTTGCATTTTTACAGCATCACATCTGATTGCTGAAAACTGAATTCTAATAGAAAGCAAATTATTAAATCCTTTCTGGTTTAATTTTGGTGTCTGTGTCTTGGTCAGAACTAGTACATGAATTTCCGTGTGTTTTGTCAACTGAAAGAAAGACAAGTAGGTCTCAGCTGCAGGCTGCAGCAATTATTTTGTACAAAGGTTATAGAATGGATCTCAGAGGCAGCTGAGCAAGGTACTGCCAAGGATTTAAGATTAAATTTGCTATTGAATATGATTCAGCTGTTAAAAAATTAACATTGAGCATAACACAATCACAATGCCTTAAACAACATAGTAATTACATTGATGGATTGCAGAGCTCTTCTTAGCTGACACAACAAAAAAAACCCTACACTCAAATGGCATTGTTTGAGTTTAAAATAACAGAAATTGATCATTTGTCAAATCCCACAAAAAAATCAGTTTCCTCATATTAAACTTTAGCACAGGACTCTATAACCTCATGGATTTCCTGCTTGTAATGCATTGACATAGATTAAATGGGGTTTAAAAATATCGCTGTTTGATAGACAATGATCAGATAAAGAGCTTCACGAGAATCCTGTTCTAAGCTTCAGAAGTTGTTTTATTTAAAAGTTCAGTGTGACTTTCATCACCTGTTTCATCCTTTTGCTTTCAACAGCTCAAGGCATGATCATTGGCTCCCTGAACAGGTTCCTTCTGGTAGCAGGCGTTCGATGAGTCTTATCATCTTACTCATCTTATCATCAGATCCCTGACATGAAGTCCAAACGATGACTAATTATTAGTGGCACTTCTTAGGTATTGATTCAGAGATTAGTAAGGTTTAACATCTCAATTAATGTCCTGCATGATGGAATGGCATGCACTCCCAGCAAGGTCACAGATGACAGCAAACAGGGGTGGGTGTGTGTCACGAATGGATGTGGGAATTCAGATTAGTCCTTGCCTTTTGCCCAGGCCTCTGGCAGCAGGCAGTAACTATTGAAGTTACCAGCACCCCAAAACTCACTCATATTCATAAGTTCTTTTAATGATGATTGATTCTGTCTATTATAGAATGAATCATTTATTAATAGATGAGGAAACTAGCAGATGTAAGACTTAAAGTAAACCAATACTACACAGGAATAAAACAAAAAGAAAGACTACTAGTAGATTAACATACAGTGCACTATAAGGTACCTTTTCAGTTACAACTAGCAAAGAAATAGTACAAGCTTAGGATTCAATGAATCTTACCATTCAATGGCTGATCGGGGCACACACCAAGATCCTTTCCCTCAGTCTCCAGAGAAGTAACCATGAAACCTGCGTCCTGACTTCGGGGAGAAACTTCGAACACTCTCAGGGTGTAAGAGGTTTCTGCCTCAGTGATAGCTCGTGTATCTTTTATAGTGTAAAACTGTGACTCTCAAGTCAGTAATTTATCTCTTTCCACATCAGCCCTCCAGACTAAGATGTAAATTCTTAGCTGAGGCTCGAGCCCTTTGGTGTCAGAGATTACTCCTGCTGGGCCTTTGTGCCCCTGGGTTATCTCTTTATGCACCCGTTATCTGTGACACAGAGGAGGAAGAGGTGGGGGGGTAGACATCCTGCCACAGTGTGGTCCATAGAGTGGAGGACAGGGCTGTTATTGAGATGGACCTTGGCAGGCTGGAAAAATTAGCTGCCAGAAACCTCAGGTGGGTCAACAAAGGTAAATGTAAAGTCCAGCATTCCTGATGAAAAAGTCAAATGTGTAAGCAGCACATCTCTGTAGCAAAGACAGCCACCTGCATCTTGGGCTATATTGACTAGAGCATAGCTCTTGCTTATTAAAAGAAGCAGTTCCTCATCTCTCCTTAGTACTTCGGAGATTGCATTTGAACTACCATTTCCAGTTTTGGTCTCCCCAGGACAGCAAAGAACCCGATGTCCTGGAATGAGCCCAGGGACAAACAACAAAGCTGACTGGTGATCTGGAGTACATGATGTGCAAGGACGTATTAAAAGAGTTCAGTTTGTTCAGTCCACAGAAAAGAAGGCCAGTAAAAGCAGCTTACTTGCCATCCCCAATTAAACATCCAACAAAAAAACCAAAAAAAAGGCCAAGAAGGTTGTGGGAGGTTTTTTTTCTTTAAATTCTTTGATCTAAAAGCATTTGGGAAATTCAATTGGCCCATTAGTGATTAGATTTGAAGGGGAAATTCAATTTCTATAGTGGAAAAGAGGTGAACCTAATTTTTTCACTGAGATTATATTTTTCCTTCTCTCTTACATATGGACAAACTCAGCCTGACACGTTAATAGCATTGTTCTTACCTACTTGTCCTTTTTCAGTTTTTGAACTGCTGTTCCTGAGGTGATCAGGTTAGTTCCCCTGTAATACTTGCCCATGATTCTTTGCTTTGGCTTGCAAACTTCATTGACATAAGTTGGTTTTATATGCAAAAGTTCTAAACCTCAATCTTCATGAAACTTTATTATTCATGAGACTGGAACAAGTAATATATGTCAGCCACCCAATTAGTCTCCTTTAATGCACTTTTCAATCGCAATGATGTTGCAACAGCTCATTGCAGAGTTAATGGGGCTGAGTGCAGCAAGCAGGCACAGACTACTTGGAAAGGATTCTCTCCTCCAAAAGTTAATTTCTCCATGTGGAGCATATTTCCTGTATATTACAACTTGTTCCTCCTAATCCAGCTGGAAAATTCCTTAGTAATTCTTCTCTCATTTATTAAAATTTGTAAGTGTAAATATTATCTGCAAGCTCCAGTTGCAGCAGCAAATCTGAAGTAACTGAATACTCACTTAAATTTTTGCCACACCAAAGGGTTAAATATTTGGATAGATCAGTGCCATGATAGATCAGTACCATGATAAAGTTAGTTTTTAAGAAGTCTTCAATTCCAGTATTGAATTTTTTTTACCTGGTAGACTAGTTCATAAGGGAAGAAATCTCACTTTTATGACATGTTTCTTCTTTTTCTCTACTCTGACACCCTTAATCACTCAAATCAGTGCAATTAATTGATGAAATATCAGAACGAGATTTCTACATCAGCGTAGTAAATGAAGGGTCATAGGGTCTCAGCAGCATTATAGTCAAAACAAATGTATTCTAAAAGTATTGGTTAGAAGAAATTAGGAGTGATGATCACTTAGTACAGTAACAACCTCTTCTCTTTTTGATGAATAATTAACAGAGAAAACAGAGGCACAGAACACACAGAGACAGAAGAAAAACTGAAACAACTTTTAATCTTGTAAAAATACTTCTGTAGATAAATACTGAATTGAAGTCACATCATGTTTGTTCTAAGACAGAAGAGCCATGGAATTTCCTCAGGAAAATGCAGACTTCTCATTAAAACAGCTATGATATTTTGCAGACTGACAGCTGGGCTGTGTGATTTAGTTCACTGGTGCTTTTAGAATTATTTAAAGTACTTGGATACTATCAAAATATTGTCTCCCAATCTTATAATTTGTATTTTCATAGGCTATTGTTATTCAAAGTTTCATAAAATAAAATAAAATAAAATAAAATTAAATTAAATTAAATTAAATAAAATCCTGCTATGTCTTTTTGGTTGGTTGGTTGGTTGGTTGGTTGGATGTTTAGTCTATAATTGACTTTTACTTCAAACTAAAATGCTGAGTGTTCATACTTTGTGAGGAAGAAAAACTGATCCTCTCTAAATCTTCATATTTAATATAAATTTATACATTGATTAAAGTGGCCTTATTTTTCCCTTAAGTTTTGAAGTGTTTTTGTCTTTTAATGTATGGTTGAGCTGTACTTCCAGAGCTGCAGAGGGCAAAATGGTTCCAATTGGAAGCAGAGTCTCTCTTTTTTTCTCGTACACTGATTAAATGCTTAGAACCACCCTTCATCCCTGACCCAGGTAGAGGTAGATATCAAAACGTCCTAGAGGCTACATTATCTTAGGCTAACAGTGGTTGTTACAGATAATTTCCTGTCCATCTTTCCATCTGCTGAGTGGGAAATGGGAAAATTGGGTAACTTGATCTTAGAAAAAAGAATGGATGTTTTAACACCCAACTGCAGAGATCAGAACTAGTTCATGAACACAGAATTTATAAGTAAAAAGAAACCCTGATTTGTTCAGGTAGTTGCTGTCTTCCAGGGGTACCAGAAATCAATAGACCTTTTCTTTTTGTAGACTAGGATACATCTCACTTTGCTTTAACAGTTTAAGCAATTAATCCAAACAAATTGCCCCAGGTTCCTTTGCAGTCTAGTGAAAAACAGATCCAAAACCTGATTCACTCCATTTTAAGATTTTCATTGAAGACAAGTGGGATTAATCCCCTTTTAGAAATGCTTTTGTTTCACTATCGACAAGGAAAACCTATACAATTAGGTTATAAGAGGTGCTTAACTTTTTTATAAGGCTGAAGTTGGAGATGAGAATGTCCTCCCTTCTTAAGTGGATGTTGTCTGATTTCCATCACACTTTTCCTGTAACCTGCTCCTTTGCAGTTGCCAGATTCTAACCCTGATTCCATGAAGTGGTTCATTTATATCAAGTCCTTGCAAAACTGGCAACTTTCCACGGACTTTTTAACTGCTAATGTGGTGCAATAAAATAAGATTAAGGAAAAACTCATCAAATTTCTACTTCAATTCATGGATTACTCTGTTCTTGTGGGCAGACACAACTTGATGCTTCCACAGGAAGCAATGGGCTTCTAATACAGAAAACAGTTGAAAAAATTAGTATGAGAAAACATATAATTCTTCATAGTATGTGGCTGAAATAATCATCACGAAGCTTTGTTCTGCCATCCACTTCTTTTTGTATTTCAGACAAACTGAGGGCCCTACTGACTTACATTGAATTTTATGCATACACTGGGACATTAGAGAGAACAGTGCTATTCGTGTGGTCCTACATATTAATATTAACAATTTCCCTATTGAGCAAGATGGGTAGATTGGACTTCTTTAATATAAAATTACATTTTTCTGTGTGGTGGGCTGACCTTAAACAGCAGCCAAACACTCACCCATCCTCTTGCTCAGTCTCCTGTGGGACGAGGGAGAAATAGAAGGAAAATAAGACTCATGGATCTAAATAATGACAATTTAATAAGCAAAGCAGAAAGATAAACTCATTCATTGATTCCAATCTGCAGGCAAGTATCAGACCATTCCCTGAAAAAACACAACCTCAAAAAGTGTAACAGGTGCTTTGGAAGATAAACACCATAACCACCAGTATCCTCCCCTTTCCTCCTCTTCCCCCCATCTTCTATTGCCCAGTGAAACATCTTATGGTATGGGGTATCCCTTTGGTCAGCTGGGGTCAGCTGTCCCAGCTGTGTCCCCTCCTGATCTCTTGCCCACTCCCAGCCTAGTCTCTTGGGAGAGGAAGAGAAAAAGGCTTGATGCTGTGCCAGCACTGATCAACAATAACCAAAGCACTGCTATGTTATCAAGTCTGTTTTAGAACCAAATGTAAATCACAGCACCATATGGACTGCTATGAAAGAAGTTAACTCCATCCCATCCAGGCTCAGCACATTGTGAAATGAAGAACAGTTGGAATTATTACACAAAATTTGTTTCCTAAAAAAAGACTTTCTCCATAAATTAGGTGTAACAGAGAGTTCTTTCACATCCTTTTCTCTGTCTATAATGGTACATTTTTTCTGTGATTAGACCAACTTATGTCTCATATGACTTTGATATAAAGCTTATTTATAATTTGTTGCTTATTTCTCCCAGCGCTAGCACTTTACTAGTATGTACTATCTCATGTTATTTATAACAAGGAGTTCAAGAATCAAAATGCACCCTGTCTAAGCTTTGGTACAGGATATTTCCTTTAGAGTAGTCATCTCCTCTTTTGCTGGGCATTTCTATTGATATCAGACACTCAGAGTAAAGATGGTATTTTGCTTTTACTGTCAAGTGTTTAAGTGTTTCCTTCTTTAGAACTGCCAAATCCCCAAGTGTAGGAACTGAAATATTGGTCTGTTTGTATCGTGAAAATGCAATTTTTTTCTTTTGGTGTATTTTTGGTTTTGGAGGAAAAGAGTGACCTTCTAATACACTAATTGTATTGATTCAAATATATCTGTCAATCAAAAATGAGAGATAGGTATGAAAGTTACACCAAAACATTTTGATGAATCTTTGTTCTGACTGAAAATACATGTATATGTTTAAATCATTTTGAAAGAAAAGTGCAGAAGAAAAACAAAGAAGAAAAATAACTTGATACCAAGCTTTATTCAGTGTAAAAGGATTGACTGAGTTTATTTAATTTATTAAAATTCAAACACCATAAATGAAAACTCTGTTTGGACAACAGGATTCTCTTTAAATGTTCTTTTTGTAGAAAATTTGCATTTGCATCTACATTTCCAGGATTCAGAGAAAAAGGATGAGATAAAAGATATTTTAACTTCATCAAAACCCTTGCAATAGGATCCTAGGGCTCAGTGATGGTGAAGTAGGTCTATCAAATGAAGACAGAAAAGATAGATGCACTACATTATAAAAATACTTTGTGAAATAGTAAAGAAATTCATCTTCTGATTTGTTAGAGTCCTAGTCTTTGTCCCAAAAATAACTGGTGGTGTTTATATAGATTTCTCTGCTGTCTTCCTTTAAACTGTACCTCCTTTGGGGCTTCCCCATGATTAGAAGCATGTAACCCATTTAAGGTTCTACCCTGCACCCTTCCGTCTGTGCATGCCAAATCAGTGGAGTTATTCATCTGATACTCCTGGGATAGACCTAAAAACTTCACCCACTACTATTTTTGGTAGACTAATTAGAAGGAAGTTGTATCTCTCAGTGAATTTATTTAAGGAAACTGCTCTTCTTTTTCTTTGTGCACTATCTGCAAACTTACCACAAACACACACCCGTCCCCACAATTTCTCTGGGAAATAATGTTGAATTTCCACAAGAAATTTATGGATTTTAATTTCATAAGGTGTTTCAGAGTAAAATTCAAAATAAAAATAAAGTTTATATGCCAAATAGAAAGAATATCAAGAGGCTCATTAAAGTTCTATAAGAATTTTTCCATCATAATTTTTTTACAGTGGTGATCATAATGAGCATTAAAAACAAAACAGTGCTGATGAAATGATCATCATCCTGCATTTGAATGAGCAATCCATTTGGCTATTGCTGCTGCTGACAAGAATTTTTATCTGAAAAAAAGAAACCTCATAATTTCTTTGGCTGATTACCACACTATTCTGTGTGATAAAAAGCTTAAGGTACTAAACATTTCACTTTGATGGTGAAAATGAAGAGGAAGGACCTGGATAAATGTTCCTGCTGTCCCTGGTATTTGAGGAAACTATGGCTACTTGTGTCAGCCCTTTGTAGCTTATATAATATGGGAACAGCCTTGCCATGAAACTGCAAAGAAAAAACTATTCAAATGTGACCTGTGTGGGTTCTAGAACAGTGCTTGTACTGTAGATTCTGAGTATATATACAGATTTTATTTACAGCATACTTCAATATCTGACTATTTCTTTTCAATATATTGTGCGTTGGGGTGGTAATTATATAAACCTTTTTTTCAGGTTGCAGAAATAATATCACTTGAGTTCTGCATGGGCAATAAAATACTGAATTCCAAATTCTATTTCAGGGTCTATGTTTGAAGTAAGCCTCCCCTGTTTGAATAAACACACTATTGAAGCTCAAGTGTTTGAATATAGATTTGCAGAGACTAGAACAGGTTCACAAAAACATTCCTTTTAAAACTGACTTTTGAATTGGAACAAATATTCACTGAATATTACTGGTTGCTCAGCTTGACCTGTTTCCTGCCCTGTCTAATACAGTGGAAGGTGTTTGCATTCCAGGCTTTGATTTAAGAAATGCTTTTGTTCTTACTGTGTGGTGGCAGATGTATAATATGTAGGCACAATTGGAAGAATTGTAGATTGAAACTCTACAGATCTTCTGGGATATTCTTTTTAGACCAGAGGTGAGGATGTAAAAGGCAAAACATTCAGAAAGCAGCTTACACTCAGTTAACCACAGCACAATTTAGCTATATTCTTAGAGGGATGACTCATACTGCCAATACTGCCATATAAAAAAAATGACCCATACTTCATAAAGTACCATTTCAGTTTAAGTGGACAATTCAGTTTTACATTTTTATTTTTAATACTGAACTGGCTGTAAGATATAGCTCCATAAAAAGCCATATATAACACAGCAGCAATTTTCTAAAAATAATGTGAGGAATTTATGAAAAAGGATATCAAGCTTCAAGCACATCCAATAGGCAATATTGTGAAGCATCTCGTGGCTTTTCTATGTGATCTGGATGTTGAAGAACAATGGTATAATTTAATAATCTAATTCAAAGAGTTACAAAGAGACAAAAGCATCAGATTAGGAAAACTCCTTTTGCAGAATGAGATGCTCTGTAGTGATAGAATTCTTTGAGGGTTGTGTTAATCACGCATGAAAAATCAACAAAGAGAAAATAGAAATATTTAGCTGAACAAAGGATACTTTCTGTAGATAATCAGTATAAGAAATAGTGCAAGATAACTCAAATAAATCAAAATCAAATAAACAGCTCCAAAATGTGAATCAATTGCAAGACTTGACCTTAATACAAATTTTCTTTTATCCACATGGAAAACATCAAATAGTTGTTTAAAAGTAAAGTGGCCAATGATGCTGCTCACTATCTATGATAATTCTGCATGCTTGGGCACTTAGGTTTTTTCATATTATGTCTAAAGTACTTTCAGACATTTATTTTATCTTGTAGAAGTTCAGCCACAGCTCTCTGTGATCTTATTAATGGTTACTTAGACCGAAAAGACCTGTTGAGACCCACAATTTGCTTTAGATTTGAGTGGTGGTGTGACACCAGGTGCTCATCAAGTCACTCTATCACTCTCCTCCTTAGCAGGATGGGGGGAGAAAAGAATATTTAAAAACTTTTGGATCAAGATAAAGGTAGTTTAATAATGCAAAATCAAAGCTCGTGTGTGGAAACAAAGGAATACAAAAGATTTTGTTGTCTACTTCCCATCAGCAGGCAATGTCTGGCTACTTTCCAGGAAGCAGTGCTTCCACATGTGTGGTGATTGCTTTGAAAACAAATACTGTAAATAACAGAAGCCTCTGCAGCAGCACAGGGGGATGGGGAATGGGGCTGTGGTCAGTTCATCACACGTTGTCTCTGCCACTCCTTCTTCCTCAGAGGGAGGACTCCTCTTCCCCTACTCCACTGTGGGGTCCCTCCCATGGGTGACAGTCCTCCACCAACTTCTGCAATGGGAGTCCTTCCCATGGGCTGCAGTTCTTCACTGAATTCTCCAGTCTGCATCTCTTCCCTAGGTTCATCAAACCTGCTGCACTCTGGGCTCCTCTTTCCATGGGGCCACAAGTCCTGCCAGGAGCCTGATTCAGCATGGGCTTCACACAGGGTCACAGCATCCTTTGGACATCCACCTGCTCCAGTATGGGTCTTCCATGGGATGTGTGTGGGTCTCTGCTCCACCATGGTTCTCCATGGGCTGAAGAAGCACAGCTGCCTCACCGTGGCCTTCATCACAGGCTGCAAGGGACTCTCAGCTCTGGCGCCTGGAGCACCCCCTGCCACTCCTACTCCACTGATCTTGATGTCTGCAGGGCTGTTTCTCTCGGCTATTTTCACCTCTCTCCATCTGCACAATGCACAGGGTTTTTCCCCCTTCCTAACTTTGCTATCCCAGAGGTGCTACCACCATTGCTGGTGGTCTTGACCTTGGCCAGCAGTGGATCCATCTTGGAGCAGGCAAGCATTGACTCATGTCTGACATGTCAGACTCATGTCAGACTTCTGTCAACTTCCCACAGAAGCCAGCCCTGTAGCCCCCCTGTACCAAAACCTTGCCACATAAAACCAATATAAGTAGCTCTCTAGCTAGTTTGATTTAACTGTTTTCATAGAGGAATGTGACATTAGAGGGACTTTTTAATTTTTTTTCAGATTAATTTTAGAATTTTTCAAATTCTCAGTTACTTGCTAAAAAGAGTAACTCCAATCAGCAGGAGACATCTATAGATTAATCTCTGCATAAGCCCATGCATCCAGAGAGTTACAGCTTCATGTTGCTACATTTTCAAAGATTTACTGCTTCTTTAGGGGTATTCACAAACCACAGGAGCCCTCCAGGAGTGCCCACAACATGGTGAGCAGCTGGGCCACCATGGGCAGTGTGAAAGAGGCAGGGCAGTAATGACAACACTGAAGCCAAGCTCCTTAGCTGTGCTTGGCATTCCTGGTGTTATGTAGTTCTGAAGCAGGACAGAAAAGCCATTCTGTCTAGAATGAGCAGCCTGAAAGCAGATTTTAACCTCTATTTTGGCAGAGACAGAAGTGACACACAGGCAGATTTCTCATTACACTCATCCTGTGATGTTCCACACTTGGTGTTCAGAGTAGTACTGGCATGCCTAAGTGAGGGAAGCAAATCACAGGGGACAGGGGTAGCTGTAAAATGGAAGAGCACACAGCAGAGCAGTAACCAGAATTTCAAACTTGCCTTTAGTTTTGTTTTAATTCTATAATCTTACTGTTTTTACCTCTACCTGTGCCTTTTATTCTTGAGTACAAGGGCTGTTTCTTTGCTTTGCTTTCCTTTCCTGCAGAATAATGACAATTGGCTTCTGTTAGAAATAGGTTCAGAAGTTCAAGTTTTCAGAGCTCTTGCTAACTTCAGGCACTGCACAGAATATTAAGATGGAACAATATGTCTCCTGTGTTATGCTTCTTCAGGCTTCAAACTCAAATTGACTCATTAAATAATTGTGTTACAGAGAAAACAAGAACCAGAACAGATTTATCTCTATATAAAGGCTGTTTCGGGATAGAAATATTTTCCCACCTTCAGGTGAGAAAATGTGGAAAGTAATGGAATGGAAATCAGGCTGAGCTGGCTCTGATGACCAACTATTTGCATTTAATCTCATTTATCCCCTCCCTAACATAGTACCCTGTCTTTTGAGGAAACAAAGGTCAATCCTTCAACACAGAAGATCTAGAGAATAATTATTTCCTAGTCCTTGACTCTGCAAGTACACAATAAATCCAC
Organism: Drymodes brunneopygia; assembly: GCA_013400955.1. Lineage (NCBI taxonomy): Eukaryota > Metazoa > Chordata > Aves > Passeriformes > Petroicidae > Drymodes > Drymodes brunneopygia. The sequence continues at coordinate 15,584 of VZTZ01048614.1, read as the reverse complement.
TTTAGCTTTCACCCAACACAAACTCAGACACCCCTTTAAACACCAGTATCTCCGGGCAATTATCCTTGCTGAAGTCAGTGGCAAAGCTTTACTCACTCTACAGGACCCTGGAGAGACAATTAGAATATCTTGACAAAAAACAGGTTTTTAGGCACTTTGATTAAGCTTATGGAGCACTGTGGAGTAGACTGCAGGGCATAGCCCAAAAAGATGGTGAGGTTCCCTTATGCCAAAATATGATCTGAGGTCTGTCTTCTTCCTTTCTGCAGTTTTCAGGTCTGTCTAACTCTCCTATAATCCAGCAGAGATCCCTAAACAAACTGAGGAAAAAGCACAAAAAGATAGTTTCCTGCCAGCCTGGTGAGCTGAACCAGCTCATCACTAGATACAAGTAGTGCCAGAGTTGTCGTGTAGGACAAACCCTCAGGCCAGCTGTGAATGAAAATAAAATGGTCTTTGAGGGACTCAGGGAACACCAACCACATCAAGGCACAGTCCGAAAATTGACCTCTCAGTGCTTTTGTGGGTAGATATACAAACAGATCTCACATTCCTACACCAGTTCCCTTTCTGTTTGTATCTCAAACAATATTCAAGTATCTCCAGTTTATTTCAAGCTGAAAAGCTGAAATGTAATTTCTAATGTATTTTATTTAAGTGAGAATTGACTGTCTTCCTGGATGACCCTGCCATTTGATCTGAAAGGCAGTGATTTTTCTTAATCTGCAAAAAGAATTAACAGATGTTTGGAAAGGTATTGAATGATACTTTTCCTATGGGTACAATGTCCCCCTTAAAAAGCCAAAGTGAAAAAGAGTACGTGAAAGATTGTTAGAAACCAGGATGTGCTCCTATATGTACTTACAATAAATGGAGCACTAGACTGATTTATTGCATACCTGCCTCATACCTGTGCAGATACAACTGAAAGATAAGATTTGTATTTGTAATCTTGATAACCCTCTCTTTGTGGACAGACATTCTGCTTCTTAACAAAACAAAACAAAACAAAACAAACAAAAAGGGCAAAAAAAAAACAACCAAAAGAAAACAAAAACAAACAAAAAACAAACCAAAGCAAAACAAAAAAGCAACCACAAAACCCCATAACCAACTAACCAAAAGAAAACCCCCAATCTGCACTTTTTTAGAGAGAACTTCGTGAGTTTCTTGTTCCTTGTGCTTTGGTTTGCCAATGCACACTGGTAACTGAGATTTTGTTGTGCAAGAACACAGCACAGCTACTGCTACATAGGAGCACACAAGTGAATCAGATATTATGTATATCAGTCTGGATGTAGCCTCTCTCTCATATATTTTTTAAAGAAAGAAGGAAGGACAAAAATTTAACTCCTACCATGTCCTTTACTTGTTGATAATGTAAAAAAGAATTAGTGCAAGTTACAGAAATGGACTTGCTTTCATAGAAGAAGTAAGAAAATCAAGGTCCTTTCCTGTTTATAATTTGTAATGTAAAGCATTCTAAGTAATGCCACTTTCTTAGAAAATCCCACTGCTTTTTAATATATGATAATGAAGAGACTGAAGGGGGTTACTCTATTTTGCTGGGGAACATTGAGCTCTCTAGTTCTGATGAATTAATGTCTGATTCAAACATTAATGAAAAGTTCTAGTTTATAATATACTAGAATTATTTTTATATAGATTAGGAGGCACTATGAAATTTAGGAAAACAGCTCCCATGGTATGTTTAGAATTATAAGCTTATATAGCTTTTTATATGTGTATGTATATCTGCATGTGCTTTATGTGACTACATATATATATTACAATACTGACAAGCTCTGTGATAGCTCTGACTTTTGTTGCGTTCTGCCTGATTGATCTGTGTCATCCACAATGTCTATCTTATACCCACTAATCTGGCAAGTGTTTAACTTAATTCTTGAAGACACAGAGCAACTGTTCATAAATTTAAAATATCACAGAGAATGCTGACTTTTACTAAATGCCTATTCTATACATTAAATTTGGCTTTTTACCTGAGAAATGCAAAGCAGACCCATATCGTATAGGCATAACTTATATAGGCACGCATTTGCCTCCATATTCATGCATCACATTTTGTATTATTTAACAGCAGTCTGGTCCTGCTGTTTTATTACCCAATTGGCTAGGATGACATATGACCATAAGAATAGATAGAGGCTTATATTTGCATTTGCTCTCACATTATAGAGCTCAGAAGCAAACTGGTAACCAGAAACTTATTATCTAGAATTACAAGGCACACATTGCTACTATGGTAATGTTTTAAAAAATTAAGTGTTCTCAGTAGGTGTTTAGGGCCTCCATATTTCAATTAGTACACACTTACTACATGCCTACAATTCTTAAAGATTGTATATAGGAATTCATTATTTGGATGTGCATTATGCATATTTGAATGTCTACACGTTCTCACAGCCAAAGTTTCTTATCCAGTATTTTGTGAATATATTACAAAGGAAGAAAGAAATCTTGGAAAATAGGAGCTAGAAGACAAGGATTGAGGGATGAGGGATGTACAAAACTGATGGATCACTTTCCTGATCCCAAGGCTACTGCAGTCGGGGCTGCTCTGGAGATATAAATAAGATTTTTCTAACTCTTGCTGTGTGCTGACATACTTAAAAGGCGAAGTTACAGGAAGGATTCCCTATTGCACACAGTTTGGGTTTGGGTTCCCAAGGCTTCTATCATCCCTTAAAAAGTCTTCAGTAATCTAAATGTCACAGCAGACTACTGAAAAAGACTACTGCATGGTGGGGACTTAATTCACCAGTTCCAAACATGCCAAACGTAGTGATATCAGCCAGCATTGCCACATAAAGAAATTACATTGCAACAGATGGATTGTCTGACCAAATATCGCTTTGATTTTCTCAGCAGAAAAAAGAGCTACAGAACTTAGATCTGTTTTCTTTCATGATTTCATATATATTGTGCTCCCAAACTAAGAGAAAAAATTTATAAATGGCATTTTCATATAAATGTATGTATGTAGATATATGTGTGTGTGTGTGTGTGTGTGTACATATATTTGTACATATTTATAACTATAAAAATAAGATCAACTGGTCATGTATGCAGCATGCATGTACATCTGACTAAATATAAAATATTTTCAAGGTGATGGAGCTTCTTCCAGTTCCATCAGAGTTAACTTGAGCTATGAATGTTAAGAACTGAAGACTAAAACATGATTACTTAGGTGACTAAACACTGCAAAGACCTGTCATGTTTGAATACACAGGCCACAACGTTTAGGGATTAATCAGCTCTCTGCTATCAAGTATATCAGCTTACTGGAAGAGAGAAAGACAATACAATAGCCATGAAAACTGAAACCTGACTTTCAGAAAAGAAGCTAACTCATTATATCTTTATTTAGCATATGAGACGTAGCACAAAATCATTGGACTTTCTTAGTTGGCAGTTTATGAATAAAAGAGAACAGAAAATCCATATTCTATCATACAAGATCATTGCAATGGCCACTTTTTCTCTTTATAAAGCACACAAAACAAACCACAAGCACTTCATTGTTCACTATTTTGTCTGTAGAGCCACTTGTCTCATTCTTCTGTATTTTTTGCAAACACAGGTTAGAACAGCAAGTTCAACCTCCTTCATTTATTATCCACATTTTTGGGAAGATATCTCTGTACCATAAGTTCTTGAATTAGAAACATATGGCCAGGCTAAACACTTCTGACAGGGTCATGAAGAGCCTGTCCATTCAGCCTTGACCAGGCAATCAGGGTCTTTGATCAAGGGGCTTTGCAGGATTGTGACAGATCTGGAGCTACTCCATTGGAGCAGACTTATTTCACCAGTAATTATGACAGATCTGGAGCTACTCCTTTGGAGCAGACTTATTTCACCAGCACAGCCCTCTGTGTGGTAGCACCCTTTGTCAGGTCTCAGCATGTTCAAAGTGCTGAGTTCAGCCTGGCTGACTTATTGGTGCTGAAGGAAGAGGTAGAGCCAGTTAGACAGCCTTAGGGTAATCGTCACAAGTTGGTGAAAACTGCTGTTGAATTTTGGAGTGAATTTTCTGCTGATCCAGGAGCTACTGAACTTGCAAGATATCCTGGGAGAACTGTGCATTATAATAGAAAGTATTTTCTTCCAGAAGCAAAATTTCCTAAAGTAGTACTACTTAAACACAATGTCCAATTTCTGTAGAACTGTCAGTTTAATGAAAACACTTTTCACAAAGTCATTTGTGTTTAAATGATCTTTCAAAAACCACTAAGAATATGATAGATATTGCAATTTGATTGGAATTAATGCATAACTCAAAAATCAGTGGTAAGTTGTAAACTTCCCAAGTAACAGTGAAAAAATCAGTACCTTAATGACAGAAATCACAAAGGAAACAAAACATTGGATCCCCACATATATTTGTTGCTTAAAATCTTTAGTCAAGATAAACTCCTTACAAGTAAAGGGCACTGTAGTTTAAAGTAGTTTTGCTCTTTTACAAGCTGTTTCCTCTTTACTGCTCTGTGATTTCAAATTTTCCTACTCTATATACTTTTTTTAGACAGTTCCCGTAAACCTTTCAAAATTGTACATTTATTTGCGTTTAGCAGATGAGACCTATGAAGTGTGAGAGGAGGATGTGCAAATCTGAAAGCAGAGAATATAACCTCCAACATGCAAAGGGGTAGCTACCATTGTTAATTACAGATTTCCTTCAGTCTTGAAAATTAGTGAAGAAAAATATGCTGTATTTTTTCTTTGTTTTGTTTTCCCCTCTGTCCTTTTTTGTTATTGCTTTCATTTCATGCGGGCTACACTGTTCCTAAAAGCTGCCTTTAACCTTGCTTTTATTGGTACTTTGGAGGAATAAACATTAACTGAATGTTCAGAAAAATGAGAAAAGGTGAATCCTTTGTCCACAGGGGGAAAAAACAAACAAAAAACCCTCATGTAATTTCAGTTGTTTCTTGCCTCTAAGCACCTGTAGGTGAAGGGTCTTCTCTCACTCAACTGTCTTGGCCTACACGGGGAAAGGAATATATGTGACATAAAAGTCAGTTGACTTTTCCACCAAGGCTATGGAAAGTGGTGGTCTATCCTCACATCTGACATTTGTTGCTATATTCCTGAGTGGCAGTATATGTTTTCTGCATTTCTCAAACCAGACTTGAGTACAAGTCCTGTGCCCTTGTGCCTGGAAAAAGAGAAAGCTGGGGAAAAGTCCAGTAAAGTGAATTCTGCCCATTCTCACTTTTTAGCCAACAGGTCTTATCTACCTCTGCTCATAACAATTTTTCCACAGAATCAAAAAAAAATTCTCTGCCCTCACCCTGACCCTTATATCATGGCAGAAAACATTTCCCTGTTCCTGAAGAGACTTAGAGCTACATCAGCCCTCCTGTAGCACAATAAGCAGTTGCCAGCAGATATTACAATTTCCAGAGCAGTATGGTGCTCTTTCCATCTGTTTCTTCCCAGTCCACCCTAGACTCAAGGCAGACTTCAGTAACAGCACATATAATTTCCAGAAAAACTAAAGATTATGTTCTTAATTAGAAAGATGAAAACAAAGAGAAGATCTTAAAAGACATGAAGAGAACAAGAGGACTTCATATGCACATATGTATGTATATGCGTGTGCATACATGCAGGTAAATAAACAGATATAACATCAAACAACTTTTGTAACATCATCAGGGATATTTTGGCCAGTAATGCAAAGAAATTCAGCTAACAATATTAAGCACTGAATGTGACTTCTTGTCTTTACCACATATCCAGAAGATTTATATATTTTCAGTACTAAAATGTTCTGTTTGTATTCTTCAATAGTCTTTAATTTTCCTTAGAATCAAAGCTGTAGCTTTAGTGGACTCTTTGGAGACCATGATGAAGAAACAGGTTTAGGTTTACCAAGGAATGCCACTTTAAAATATGTTTAGAATTTACATATGTGTTGCAAAATATCCAGCACACAAAAATGTCCATATATATTATAAATGTAATTTTCATCAGTCATATTTTCCAACTTTTTAGCAAGTCAGATGAAACACCTTTTTTACTCAACTCTCCTCTCAGACAACACAATATATATGAAACTCTCCTTGATAAACAAAGCACTCAGTACATAGAGGGATCACTGAAATTACACTTTGAAAAAACCAGGATTTTCAATTTTTAGGAATTATGGTTAGATAATGAAAAAAGTCATCACAACTAGATCTTCTGGAATTTGTTATGTAAGCTTGTCTGTTTCTTCTTAATATATAAAATTTTAAATTAATGTTTTTCACTATATATTTTGATGCATGGGTATGAACTTGTTACTGGCTTTCCTTTGTGAGGAAATGGTCTCTCATCCTTTACAAAAGATCTCATGATATACAACAGGTATCTTAGAACTTGGATCCATTTCCAAATACAACAGAGGGTTGCAATTAAACTAGCCAAGGTCTCCACAGTACCTAATATTAGCTATTTTGTTTAACAGATATCTGGACTCCTCAGTTTTGCTAAAACAAAGATGTGCAACATGTACTCAAAGTGATGAAGGTTTGAAGATATGCCACATACACTTCTCAGATTATCAAGGCAATGATTAGAGGTGACCAGATACTGTTCAGGTCTACACCCATTATTCACAGGTATTTTTTCTTTTATCCTTAAATGTAAAATATTCTGTTCTCATTCCACTTTGACTAGCTCAGTTCTTCAACGGTCTCTGTGTCTGCAACTGAGCCTGAAAGGGATTAGGGAAGAATTAAGGAAGATTGCTACCTCACGCATAGTTTAGCCATTTTAAAATGAATCTTTCATGAGTGGCTGCTGGGAATATGCAATAACTAGCACACTTGTTTCTGAACGTCTGATATATTTCAAATGACCTCTTCTTTATACATATACTAACACACATAGGTCCATGGACTCTGATGGAATGAGCCCATGGAACATCCATCACTGGAAAGATAATGGAGCAGATAATTTTGGAGGTCATCACCAAGCAAATAAAAGAAAAGAAGATCATCAGGAGTAGTCAACATGGATTCAACAAAACCACCAACAAACAACCAGTTTGACCACTGTTATAGACTTCTGTGATGGCATGGCAGGATGGATTGAAGACGGGAGAGCAGTGGAGGTTGTCTACCTACACTGTCTCCCATAACATCCTCATAGGTAAGCTCAGGATATTTGTTGAATTAATGGAGAGTGGGACTGGCTGAATGGCAGAGCTCAGAGGGTCCTGATCAGTTGAGTAGAACCCAGGTGGAAGCCTGCAGGCAGTGGCATTCCCCAGGGATCAATCCTTGGTCCAGTCTTATTTAACTGGCTTATTAACAACGTCAACAAAGGAATCTAATGCACCCTAAGCAAATTTGATGATGATACAAAATTGAGGGGGAGTAGCTGATACACCTGAAGGCTTTGCCGCCATTCAGTGGGATCTTGAAAGACTGGAGAGTTAAGCAGAGAGGAACTTAATCAGGTTCAAGAAGGGCAAGTGCGGGGTCCTGCACCTGGGGAGGAATAACCACAAGTACCAGCGCAGGTTGAGGGCTGACCTGCTGGAGAGCAGCTCTGCAGAGAAGGACCTGGGAGTCCTGGTGGGTGACAAGTTGACCATGACCCAGCAGTGCCCTTGTGGCCAGGAGGGCCAATGGTGTCCTGGGGTGCATCAGGAAGAGTGTGGCCAGAAGGTCAAGGGAGGTGATCTTCCCTCTTTGTTCAGCCCTAGTGAGCCCACATCTGGAGTGTTGTGCTCAATTTTGGTCTCCACAGCTCAAAGTAGATAAGGAGATACTAGAAAGGGTCCAATGTGGGGGCCACAAAGATTGTTAGGGATGTAGAGCATTTCTCTTATGAGGAGAGACTGAGGGAGTGGTGATGTTTAATCTAGAGAAGACCAAAAGGGGATCTCATCAATACATACAAATTTCTCAGAGTGCCAAGAGAATAGTGCCATACTTTTTCCGGTGATGCCAAGTGACAAGACATGTAGTAATGGCCATAAACTAAAACAGAGAAGTTCCACCTCAACATGAAGAACTTCTTTACAATGCAATGCAACTGGCTGCCCAGGGAGGTCATGGAGTGTCCCTCTATGGAGATGTTGAAAACCCACTTGGACCCATTCTTGTGTCACCTGCCTAGGAAGAGGGATTGGACAGGATGGTTTCCAGAGGTCCCTTCCTAATGATTCTATGATTCTGTGATTCATTCAGACCCACATTAGATATCAGTGGACCTTCTTAAAGCTTTCTATCTTTGTTTAAACTTCGTAGATTACCTTTATTAGGAGAAGATGTCCTGAAGTTTCTCAGATAATTTTTACCTTTCCTCCTGTTTATATACACCGTTTTATTCACCCCTTTTTATACGAATAAGGTTCAATGCCAGGTCAGCACAACAAAGTTGTAATATCTGCCACTAGCCAAGCTTATTTAACAACTGGGAAATGTGCAAGTCATCAGGGTAATTAAAACTGAACAGAAAAAAAACAGAGCAGCTTATTCTGCACTTATTTTGTGTCCCTGCACATCAGACACAATTGAAGAAGTACAGTTAGAAACCAGTGTATAATACATACTCTTCTTAAGCTAAAAATCAGAGCGGAATTTCTACAAGTTTGAAGGACAATGGATTTGCAAACATTTTCAGGTCTGGTGAATCACATTTCCAGCACCTGACTTCAAAGACTATACACAACCAGTCATCTCCCAGAGGTTTTTCTATACTGATAAGACCAGTGGTGTCAACAGGTAATATAAAATTGAGAGTAATTAGAGGTCATTTCCCTCCCTCTTTTCCATTGCTTTTGGAATGAAGCATCTCATTCTTGAGGACAAATTTCTTCTAGGAGTGTTCATGAATCACATTTGACTTTATATAAAACAGAAAAGTCTTGCATGAAAGCTATTCTAAAATATATCACCTTCTGTATCTGGTGCTGGTCAAAGATGCAAAATACAGTTCAGGGAACAGTGTTGATCACATTTATCATGCTATCTTCAGGTTTCCCTTACGCTTCTGCAGGAATAGACCTTCTGGTTTTTCCTGATATGTGTGTGAAACCTTCCTCTGTTTAACAAGGGAGGCAAGAACAGAACTTTTTTCCTTATGTCTCTCACTCATAAAAAAAAAATTAGGTTTGTTCATTTTGGCAGCAGCACCAACAACTGATAATTCTGGAGCAGATTCAGGTCTCTTTAATATCTAAGGATTTATATAGTTTTTACTGGTAAATTTAATACATACAGTAAGTTGGAGGCATATTAGCCTGCTTGATCATTTCAATGGAATGTTAATAAGGACTTAAAACAAATTCACTGCTTACATGTATTTGAATCAAGTGTTCCAAGAACTGTATTTTTAACAGAACCAGAATAATTTTTAGTCTCCACCTCTTCTTCAGTAAGATGGGGAAAATGCCCTCCAACTATTTACAAATTTGGACATTTCCCAGATTTGCTGAACTCATAGGTTTGGCTCACCTCTAGTTACTGCAGCAAGTACTGTAAATTATACTAAGATGTAGTAATTCAAAAAGAGTGTAAAAATATTCTGTATTTCCCATTATACTGAAGACTTGAGTTTCATCACATGAAAATATTGCTTGCCTGCTTCTCATAAAACAGCTGAGGTTTTTATAATAAGGAGGTAATAGCTTCATCTAAGCAGGTATCATTTCTTTCTGTAGATTGCTGTCAGATGGTAAGGCAGACCTAATGCACGACATTCAAAAGGGCAAATAGGAATATTGGTTACAACTTATGTTTCTTTCCTGCACTAGCTTGAAGAAATGAAGTGCCATTATTACCCCAGGAAAGACCATGTTATTTCACTTTCACACCTTTTTCTGTGACCTTCTGAGATAGCTTGTTTCAAAGTGCCCACCAGTCTGACCTAACCCAGCATACAAAAGTCCCAGGCTGGTAGAAACATAGACCCAATATTTATTTTCCAATGACATTCAAATGCTTCTAAAATCCCCTTCTAAATGACTAAAAGGGAATGAAGTTGCAATGCTTTTCACAGGGCATGTTGCTACTGCCTCCAGCCAGGCAAAATTCTCACTTATTTATAATTTTTTTTATAAGAAATTTGTAGTATATGTCATGAATTTATGCCCGGGATAGCAAGAAACCCTTACATGGCATTACAGAATTTCTCACTACAGAGGTTTCATATCTGCCTCTGAAACATCTGTTGTTGGCCACTATAGGATACCTGTATAGATTGATGATTAGTCTAATCCCACGTGACACTTTCTCTCTTTGAATTATGCTGATGTATTTGCCTAAATGTAACTTTTTACCATTAGAGGAAATTTAGAGCATATTGGCTGTGGAACCCCAAGGTGAACATGTTTCATGCACTTCGGGGTACTGGATTGGAAGAGGACATTCCAGTTCAAATGACCTAGCTCTTTCTTTAGGATTTTTGTCTGGAAAACTCAGGAATTACTGAACTCTTTGGCATCCAGAGGTCTTTCATGTGAATTGTTCCTTTCCAGTTCAGTGCTTCACAAAATGATTGTCTTTCACGGTTCTACCCTCCATCTTTGGAAAGCTGGCCTTAGCAGCAGTTCATCTCTCTCAGACACTTCAGGGACATCAATCAGAAGGAAGGTCACACCCAGGCTCTCTTCTGAAAGTGTGGATGCACTGAGGTACGCATAAAAGTAAAGTTGGAAGCTCTTTCAAATTACAGCATGTTAGTCTGGGCACCTGAGGAAAGTATTGCCAACATAAGGCAGTTAACTTTACTTCTGGAGTTATAGCACGGTTAGAAATCTTCAGAAACAATTTAGATTTGATGCCCCCGGAGGAGCCCCTTCCTTCCCACTACCCAGTCAGGGAGACTGACGATTCTCAGCTAAGTTACTTCCAAGTTGCTCTAAGGTCATTCTATTTGAACAGTCTCCTGACTGTTCAAATGATAACTTGAGATTAGAAAAGGAGAGCAAACTGAAACATTAGGAATGCTTGACCCCTGAATAAAGTAAAACCAGATGGCTTTTGCACCACTTAGCTTCCAGGTGTGGTTTCTCTTCCACTATAGGGTTGGGCTTTTTTTCCCCTTGACTTATTGTGAATGCTTCTTCGTAGTCTCTTTTGGTTTCTGATATCAATTCATACCAGTTTGTGTACATTTCAAATATTCTAATTTCATTTTAATGTCCCTGAGAATTGTTCTCTCCAAATGTGTATATGTAGTTATAAAAAGTACACCACCAATGGCTGAAAATAAACAATTAGACCCCCATACTTTTAAACAATCTCTGATTTAGAGAGTGCCTCTTTTGCTAATTTCTTATTCAGGAGGTTCACTGTTCCCTAGTTTTCAATATGCAATTGGAAAGGCATGATTAAATGATGTCGTGACTAAAGTTTAGCAGCAATGTTTTAATGTCAGCTTCCACTATCATTTGTATAATTTCCTGATATCCAGTCAAAGAGAGAAAATTATATTATGATTCTTGATTTCTGATTCTGAATTGTCTCCTCCAAGTGTGATATTCAGTTTAATGTGCAGCATCCATGAAAGCACAGTACATAATGAGAATGTTCTGCACATTGTTATTCCACAAATGATTGCTTCTTTGATCACAGTATAGCACTGCCAACCTGTTTAAACCTGTTGTCAATACAAATAAACAAGCTCAAAGTGTTTGTCATAGAGTGACAGCACAAAGCAGCCTGCAATCAGTCCAGTGTGTTTAGAAGACAAAGCAGTAAACAGTAAAAGGTTAACTTCTAACGTTCGGTAATATGATAGAGTGTTGTTTTGGTAAAATCATGCAATTGAATTCAAATCTGGCTTTTCATTGCACAAAAAGTATATTCAGTGTAGATTTGATGCATCTCTAAACTGTAAGACATTCTGGCTATAAGGAGACAATTTTCCTCAGATATAATTTTTTAATCCAATTTAAAGCTAACTCCAGAAATGCTGGATTTTAAATGACAAGAAATAGCAGAGATCAGCTAATCTTTCATCAGTTCTAAAGCTTTCAAGTGGCTGTACAAAAGTCAGTGCATGTTTTTCCAGTCCAGTAAATTTATGTACTGCACCTTGGAAAATTGAAACCATCATCCTCATGAAATTTTTTATAATAAATTAAGATCTTGATACATTCTAAAAGAGAAAGAAAAGGCACCAGGGCCAGCAAGAGCAACTTTTGGATGACCTAAGATGATATATCAAGATGGTTTCTCACATCCTTTGATTGGATCTATATTGTTCAGGCAGGCTTTTCTAACTGCAAAACCACCTCTAATACATCTTGGAAATGAATGGCTTTCAGAATGCTGGAATTAATCCTTGCTCCAGTGGTCTCAATGTGTGGATGGATGAGCAAGCAGGACAGAGTTCTTTCAGAGGAGTTCACTCTGCACCTGGAAGTCCCTGCCTCTCTGCTGACACTGTCAACTGGCCCCGTGTTTAATCCCAATCATAATTTACAGCTAAGGATTTACTCCTAATAGGGAGTCATTGGGATACTTTATGATGCCATTAAGCAGCACTTTGAACTAATCCAACTGACTAATCCAGTCTCATTGCAGTTGATTTCAAGCCCATAACTTGCTGGTTCCTGATAAGGGCAAAAAGCCACTGACTTCAATCATTCTGGCTCTGTCACAGGGTTGTTTGTCCCTAATCTACTGTGGGTAACTCTGTCTTCCCTTTTGGCATCCAAATCCCCTTATTTTCCTCTTTACTGGGATTCTTCCTTCTAAATTTATGAGCTAAGGATACTTACACTTTCCTGACCTTATATTCCAAATGATTTCACTTCATAAAAATCTATTGAGCTCTCATATAAACAAGTCAAATACCTGTACAATGCTATAATTCTCAGCTTTCTCATTTAAAATGGCGCTGTTAATTTCTGTGCCTTGCTATATTCTCTGGAAAAACCCCAATCTAGAGAAACATTTACATAGACTTTTAACTAAAAATTTACATGGAAATCATGCTTGTTGATTATTTGCCATTCTATATTTGATTATTTGAATTTTAAAAAGCATAATAGACGTGTAGTGAAGGATGTCCGATGCCCTAGAACATCTAGGCAAGAAAACAGTGATTTCTTCTGATTTAAATTTCTAGGAAATAATAATAAGAATAATAATGATGCACTCATAATCCAGCAGACCATAAACAGTCACTGAACTGTTTCTCACAGTAGGTGGATAGTTATGCATGTAGTCTGTTTTTGCATTTACTAAAGCCACTGGAAGAATCACAGGGGCCCACTAATATATATAGCAAATTTATGTATATTTTTAGCACCACATGTTAATAGTACTTCATTGATCAACTCAGCCAGTTTCTACAAAGAAAATGTCTGTTAAACTTTTCTTTATTATATTTTTTTTAAGTTTTTGAATGGTTGTTACTACACATATACACCAATACATACAAATTCCAGGTAATGGGACTTCTGTGAAATGTTCACTCCAAGAGTTCATTATATCACAGTAAAAATTTGTCTTGGCTCTATTTCTTTTTTTCAAAACATCTAATATCTTCCTATTTTGTCTGCTATATCAGAGTCTTCTGCTTATCTTATATCTGTTCTTCATGTTTTCTGTGATTGCCAGGTCCAATTCTTCTCTGTGATATCCTAGATGCCCAGGGCATCATATTATACTGCTACGTCTTTTCCAAACTGTTTTTACCTTTGCTCTGAAACCCTCTAGATTTTAAGTCAATTTCTGAATTGTATAACTGAGAAGTGTTTTCAGTAATGCTAAATAATAAAGCAATACTGATCCTCCAAGAGTCTAACTTGTAAACTCACCAGGGATAATTTTGGGAACTATCTGGCCACCATAAACTAAGACTAAATGGAGATAACTGCTTTTGCTGTATCAGCTTCTATAAATCCAGTCCTACCTAAACTATTTGATTAGTTTACACAAAATCAATAGGAGAATTATAAAGCTAATGGAGTCACCACATTTGTAAATTTTTAAAATTAAAGCACTCAATTATTTGTCTCCTTTGTTCTTTCTTTTTCTTGCCTTTCAATCATCTGGAATTTCCTAATTGTTTAAGTTGCATTAGAAGTCAACACTGAGAAACTAGGAAGCTTCTTATCCTTTTCATTTTTCGCCTTTGGGATGGGAGGTTGCTCAGATCTGTTGTTATAAAACTAGCCTGTTATTGGAGCTGCAGTTCCTGATTTACTGTTAGTGTGAAAAGTATTTCATCAGCAGCCTTGGAAATGACTGTGCTTATTACATTTTTTCAAATAGAGAGCAGAAATATTTATTCAATAGAAAAGGGAAATATGTATTATTTATGATATTTCAATCTACTAAGGGAAAACCAATGTTATTAGGATTTCTTTTGTTCTCAGTGTAAGTAAAAAACGCTCTTATATGGTAGGCTCTAAGGTTTTCCTTTTGTCCTTTTGCTTCTTTACCACCTTTTCACAATTCTTTGTTTTCAATTTGTATTCATTGTTAATAGTCATCCTATTTTGCTATTTGTTACAGAGGCATAGAATCATAGGAAAATTTGGGTTGGAAAGGATCATAAATATCTTGTTCCAACTCTCACCCCTGCCATGGGCTGGGATATGTTCCACTAAACTAAGCTTGCTCAAAGCCCCATCTGACCTGATCTTGAACATTTCCCAGGAGTGGGGTATCCACAACTCTAGGGAAACTGTTTCAGTGTCTAACCACCTTCACAGTAAAGAATTTTTTCCTAATATCTAATCTAAACCTACTCTCTTTCAGTTTGAAGCCATTGTCTCTTGTACTGTCACTACACACCCTTGTAAAAAGTTCCTCTACAGGTCTCTTGGAGGTCCCTTTAGGGATTACAAAAAAGTTATAAAATTAATCTTTGCACACAGTCCCACCCCCTCAAAACTGATCTCTCATGTCTTGCTGGATCACCTTGGGAGAGCAGACACTTTGACTCTTTTGGGGAGACAGGGGCCAAAAAGGAGTCAGAAATCAGAGATCTCCCCTCTACTCACCCATCCTTCTACAGCTGCATCTGCACAGAAGCCTGTTTCTCTGAGGATAAGAAAAAGGGGAAAAGTTGCTTTGTACTTTTTTTTTCTTTTTCTATATGAAATTACACTATGAAAGATTCAGGGACCCAAATCTACTGTTCTAGTAGTTTTACAAAAACAAGCAATTTCATTGAATTGCACTGGAGATCCAATCATGTGGTGGTAGAATTAGCCTCTGTGGAAAAATTCAATTTAATCCAGCTGGAACAAAAATGTTTTACAAGACACTCCCAGCATTTTAGAGAGGACTTCATGGTCTCTTATCTAGGGTTTTCCAGACCTGTGTATGGAGTAGTGCAAGCAGAAGCTCCTACTCCATGAGTTAATTCATCCAACACACATCTGTCACCATCAGAAATTCCAGGCCAAGCACTCAAAAGGAGTTTGAGATGGTTTTATATTTTCTCTGCCAGCTGCTACTTGTTTCATGCCACTCAAGTTCCAGTGAATTTTTCCAAAATGAGGTTTTTTTCCCCCATTCTTTCTTCTATAAGACAAACATCGGAAAACACTGGAACTAAGGAACCCCCCACAAAACTGTCTTAGGTTACAATAG